>JABFPN010006367.1:0-11666 GCA_022817305.1 Leptoteleia sp. ZL-2020 | reverse complement strand
TGGTAGGGCCTCTCCGGGTTTGCCGATATTGGGTAACCCTATACTGGTCCAGTCTATGTAATCTAATCTGGGTCCTAGTTAGTTTTGTAACGCCTTACCCAGATATCCCCCATACTGGCAATAGCCCGGGCTTTTATAGGCCCTTACTAGTTGCACTTGGATAATGCCAACCTAGGGCCATTACGGATATTTTTGTATAGGCTTAATACGGGTATTATCAGGTGCACCCTAAACAGGTAATCATACTTTGACACAAAGTGGGAGAGAATGCAGAAAGTTACCCAAATATGATATTTTATAATAATAATAATAACTAATTTGTAATAGATAATAAATACATATTAGGAACAAATTATCAACTCTTTTGATTATTAAAAATATTACTTTCAATAGCGAAATTAGAAATAAATCCTTGCTGCACCAAGAAAGATCCTATCGCGAAAACAAATTTGCATATCCAGGGCATACCCGGATTGAACCCGGATTCAACCCGGATTCAATTTGTAGTACTTTCGTTAAAAAATAATTTTTCCAGAAAAACCAACCTTGGCAATGGCTAGGCCCTATGCGGTTTTGCCCATCTGGGTATTGACCGGGCGAGGCGTTACATACCTAGCAAAGGCCCAGGTTAAACCCATCTTAGGCCAGTAAAGGCCCTAACTCTAAAACGAATTTACCTACTTAGGACCCGGATTTTACCCGGATTCAATTCTTACTAGGGTATGCAATTTTATTGTCCTTTACTTTGGCGCATTAATTATTGCATTTACTTCTCTTGAATATTATATTTATTCAAGAAAATAGCCGAGTGACAAGTGTTTGGAAATAGATTTCCAAACCACATTTTGTTCAGACCGTTAGGATCCTTGGAAACATCTGCGTGCCATACTTGCGCATCGCAAACAAATTATAAATCCGGCGATAACGCCGTTCGATAGCTTCTAAATGTATTCTCTCGAGCTTTTGCATAGACTATTTGGTTAATGCTCTTGAATAACTTTAATCCATTTAAATATTTATCCAAAGTATTACTAATCTCAAAAAGACTAAAACATAATATAAACAGCAGCGAAATAAATTAAGCCAAAACCGTCGATCAACTAGAACTTCGCGCCGGCGGGAATTTTAAATCTAATAATAAAACTATCCTCAACATAAATTCTACAATTAATAGGATTCAGGAAAATGCCGCGACTACTCGTCGTAAATAATTATTATAAATTGTTTAATTTCATAAAACGGAGGGATGTGCCCGTCGCGCGATTTAAATTTGACGGCAAATAAAGCGAATTTAAGTGTGAAACTGAGAATTACGCAGTAAATTAAACGTAGGAATGATGGAAAAAGTAGCGGTTCGCGTTGAAAAACGTCCCGCAATTAATTGTTCATAAATGCAATAACATTTCGAAATGATTCCGGAGTTTCGTTTTCTCATTGCGATCGCGGAACTCGTTTGCCAAGTAACGCGATATCGCGGAACAAGGAATGTAGACAAACTTATTGCAAATGCAATAAAATCAATTTAACGCGGCTTTTACAACGGAACCGGTAAGGAAGGGCAATCCGGCGTGTATCGTTAAAGCGCTGGCGAGTCGTGGAGCGAGCGGGCGTGATCGAGCATTTCGGCCAGTTGGCGCCCTTTTACCGTGCACGCGCGCTTACCGATATATGCATAATACATTATTTTTATCGCAAACTAATCTCCCGTATCGTGCACGCCGAGGGAATTGAACGGTCCAAACGGAACGAGGTGACTATTTACGGCTCGTCATAACGGTTTCGTCCTGTTAGCCTCGCTCAATTGGTGCAACGGCTGGACCATCAGAAAAGTGTCATTGCCGTTATTATTATCGGTGCCATAAAATCGGTACCCGCTTTCGCAAATGATCCGGGCACCTTGCTTTGCGACAAACCTGTTGCCCTACCAAATTCGTCGCGATCGCGATTTCACCCGGTCTCGCGAAATTCAAACACTTCAATTGATTTTCATTAATTATTTCCCATTCGTTAACTTTATCAAATCAATTTGTACTCTGATATTCATAATTGATCATTTCCATCGGCTTATTTCGCTTGTAACTTTCTAATTATTTACCGGGGGATTGCCGTTACCGTTTGGCCATTTTCAGCCGATGGTCAAGTTCGCTTAATATATTCAAATGACTTTATGAAACTTAAACGTACAATTAACGATCCTTAATGTATGCCTTCGGATTGCAAATAAATTTAATTAATATTAACCAATTCAATTTTCCTTGGAACGCAATTTAAAATACGCGGAATAATATTTAAACCTGAATCGTGACATTTGAAACGTAATAATTTTCCGTGTCAAAGGCAAAAATTATACTTGCTGATAATATTTTTAAACTTATTACATATAATTCCCCGAAATTTTCATTTTACAACCAGTTCTTTAATTAATTATTTTTATTACATCAAAGCACAATTTTCTCATTACCATTTCAGTGTACCTGTTTCGATCATATTCAGCTTAATTACATTCTTTGCACATGTTAATTGGATTATCCTCGCGAACGGATAGCCTCGAACGAACAATTTTCGTATATCCAACTTCGTTGGATCGCCGTCATTTTGTCATCCTCGATCAATATCGCGGGATACGACCCCCGATAAATCCCTCTCTCGCATTGATTCGCATTCCTTCGAAAGCTCTTAAATTACGGACGAATTGAAAAAGTGATCGGGCGATGATTAAAAAAAGTAATAGGTAAAATAAAACCGCGCCCATGCTTGCACTTAGGAACGGTTACCGTAGGGGGAGTTTGCGCCAAGGGGTAATAAAAAGCGGCAAGCCGGCTCGGACCGTGACGCTTTACAACCGCGAGGAGCTCGCACGATTTATTGGCCGGCGTTCGTAGAATTTATGCAGAGATTCGCGTTGGCAGGTGGCACGAAAAAGAGAAACCAATTTCTATTTTTTCCGCCATCTTTTTGCCCCGTCGTCAATTTCTTTTGTCTCGGCTCGAACTCGAGCACTCATGGACCAACCTTGCCGTCAAAGGCAAAACAACGAGGCTTTAACCTCCCCCCCCCCCTCTCATACTGAAAGAGAGAGAGTCTCTCTCACCCTCTCTCACTCGTTCCCTCGTTATTCTCGCTGCAACTAGAGGAATATAAAAGTTGCGCGCAAATATTATATGGGTAAAAGGAAAAGGAGCGAGGCACCAGGTTACCCCATGGAGCTTTCAGCGATAGCCGGGTTAATTAAAAATAATTACGCGGGTTAATAGTTGTTATTTAATGTGAGAAGTTCGGGAATTTGGAGCTGAAAATAAGATGAAACGAGAGCGGACCTAGTCGAATTCTAAATTGTGAAAAGTTCGAAAGAAAATTTGCAAACGTTGAGATGTAATTGGGACAAATTAAAAAGGGGATATTTTCATATTTGTCAGAATCGACGAATGGCTATTGTATGAGCCTGGTGGTATAAAGATTGGTTGATTTAAAATGGTAAAACGACGGGTGATTATTTTTACAATGAATGGGGGCGTAAAGTCGAAAGAAATGAACGAACCAAGGGAGGACAAGTAAATCGTAAAAGTGTATTGAAGAAAAGTGATTGGCTGCGTTTGACAATACATATTGTTTAAAAGGTATTGTCTATTGTATGCAACGCATCGTTTAATGTAGTCGAAGTTATTGCCGGCACTGATTTCCGAAATTGAGGTTATGTGAGTAACTGACGGAATATTTGCCGCGCACGAGAAGATAATCCTTTTGATCGGCGAAATATATTTCAACTTCGTCACGTTCCAGCTCCTAGTCGTTTTAAAGTCTATTATTGATTACTGAAGAAGCTCACAATCAAACGGCCATTATTTACGTAAATAAAAGGATCGCGAAATTACCAGCATTAAAATTGCTAGTGAATACTTTATAACTGAAGAAATAAAAGATTTTTTTTATCCATAACAACATATACGGAATATACCTGATATATAATTGAAAGGTACCTAAAGAAAAGAGAAATGGAAATTACTTCCAAGGCAAATTTATTCTCAAATCATTATAACTATAAATTTTCAAGTGCTGTTCACTTATGTCGATTTTCCGGCCCAGGTTTTTCCACTTTTTTTATGATTATTCCCTCAGTGTCGAAAACTTTGGTAAAATATATATATATAAACCGCACTTGCAGCCCCGTAGACTCTGATCAGCATACTTGCATGGGCCAACCAATTAAATTCTTCTGGGATCTAAATTCTCGAGACGGGTACCGTCAAAAAACGTCCAAGCAAAGTGAGCCGAGCGCGTACCATACTCGTGTACATATATATGTATATATATATGTATATATATATACAGACGTTCGTTCATCTAACTGCGTTAAAAATGGCCGGACATTTCGTTAGTGAGACGCAAGAAAGGAGGCAGCAGCGAGTATAAGTGGAAGCAAAAGAAGGAAGAATAAGAATAAGAAAGAAGGAGACAGCGTGTGCGCCATGTGCCGTGGCGGGTCCCTGGCAATAGGTATCTCTTATTGTGGAGTGCACAGTGCTGCAGCAAGCGGGATCGGGCACCCCGCTGCCATACTGACTCTGATATACTCGCGAGATATCCGGCCAAGATTTAGTGCATCCTTTTGCAGTTCCCTGCAGAAAATCTGCAACGAGAATCTCCTACAACCGATCGAAATGTTTCTCTTGTCCTTGAAATGAATATCACGGTGGGAAAACAAGGCGAGCCACGCGATAGCCGCACACCGGTATCTCGACGCGGCTCTTGCATCTGCAAGAGCATGTACGCGGACCTCGCAGATAAAGAATAAGAGTAAAAGTTGGAGAAAGAAAGAGAGGAGGACGAAGGCAGACGCGAATCCTAGGAGCGGAAAGGTCGTATTCGGTTCGGAAAAAAAATGCCTCACCTGATAGCGAAGGTTAAAAGGGTCGAAAAATGTTCGCGCCAACGCGGTTCCAGTCTTACTTCGGACTTTTTTTCTTTCCTTCTCTTCTTTTTTTTGCTGATAAGCTAGGGTCAAGCAGTGGAAGACGGCATGATTTTCTTTCAATTTTCATCCGAAAACCGGTATTTCGTAAACAAATTTTATTCATTCATGCGTGCCGCTGGAAGAATTAATTTAAAATCTAAACTGAGCGAAACTTATTATAGTAATTTTTTCTTGTAATAACAACAAGGTCACATGTGTTTAATTAAGATAACCCTTATAAGATATAATCTTATTTGTTTTGGTTTTTTAGGTCACGTAACTAATTTTATTTTCATTAAAATTTGTTTCATTAAATAAGTAAAATGTTAGGTTCTATGGCCTTTCATTCTCGAAACTCATTATCATAAACATATTATCATAAATTTATTTTTATCAGAATAATGTTATCATTATCGTAAACGCATTTCCAATAACGCCTTTCCCGATAACAGCTGCAACTTCACGTTTTCCCTTTTTAAGAATGGATATTCTTTTAAAATACTATATCATGTAATAAGAAATAGTGTTTCAAAGTCGAAAAAAGATTCTACTTGCACGACTGCACAATGCAATTTTAGTCCGCCGTTGAAAATTGTCTTTATTCCCGAAACGCTGCGCATGTATTAAAGATATTTATTTGAAAAGATACATTTCGTACGAAAGAAGCTGTGCATTTTGATGGAATGCGACATTTGCATATGCAGCGAATCTCATTTGTACGGCGAACGTCAAGAAGCTGGAAAGCTTTCTTGGTATTGCAAAGTCTGGTCGAAGCCACTCGTGACCTCTTCACCCTAATCTTTGACCCCTGAATCCATTGACGGGCCACCCTAGCATCGAGAAGGAGGCTCTCTCGCGCGAGATAAAGGAATGCCTCTCTTGTCTTTCGAGTACAAGCATAAGACGCTGAAGAAAAATTAAATAAAAATGTTTGCGAATCGACTTATCTGTTGTATATAAGTGCGAAAAGCGGATGTAACTACGGAAATTTTATGAATATATGAAGTAACAACGTCGAAGAGCCACTTGAAGGCGTCTAGGGACAGGTCTAACTTATAAATTTATTTACACTAACATTAAAATCACAATAATACATTGTTAATAATAAAAAATTCTTTGCCATTCGAAAATATAAAATTGTTCTTTATTGTTTTGTGTAAACAAGAGAAAGAAAAATTAAACTGATTTACTGGCGAATGTGGCTTAAAAATATAAGCAAACATGCCGACCTTAAAAATTGATTTGCAGTATGGTTATATCTTTGCGCGACAGTTTTCATCAGGAAATGCAAGTTTTAATTAACATTTCATATTACGAAAGTAAGAGCCGAGTGGAAAGGCAAAAAAATCAAGCGTCGTACGCGTTCCACTTATTGGATGAAGTTAACGTTGGTGAAAAAGGGAAAAAAACGTTTTTGCGAATCGTGGTTAATTATGTACATATTCAAGTTGAACCACTCGTAACGCGTCGCAGTCGTCATGCACCATTTATTTAATTTGCTATGCGCGCGTATGAGCGATGTCGTTTAGCAGCGCCGCGGGGTGTAGCTATAAACTATATAGGAAATTGCACACTGGTGTGTTTGACAAAATTTTGCGATTAAGCGCAACAACGGCGGCTTCGCAAAGAGCGCAAATTATAAGGAGGATAAAAATTACGACCTCCGCCGAATATTAGGCTAACTTAATATTCGCCAAAATATTTTATACTGAAATTTATAAATTAATACGAGGAGAAATTTTACTCGAGTGGAAAATTTATGCCCGGAAAGAAATGTTAAAATTACTGCATTAGCTACTTTAATTTTAAAATTTTACATTGTAAGTTTATAGAAAAAAAAGCAAGTTTATAATACTTATTCGGGTGATTTTATAAAGTATTTTGTTCGTTTAATAATTTCTATTAGTCCTCATCCATGATAAATAGCCAAAATTATGATTCTTTTTAAACATTAAGAAAGTAATAACGATTTTTTAATTGTACATTATGCAAAGAACGTTTTTAATATTGTAAGTCATTTGATGTCTTTCACTGAAAGATAAATTCATCTATCCTTTTAAAGAAACTTTTCTTCATAATATTACTTTTGAAATTACTTAAAGTGTAATTGTACTACATTTCAACATAATTAAACCGTATGTAATTAAAAAAAAGACCTTTCAAAAATTAAACTTGTTTGATTCTGAACTAAAAAATTAATAAATAATGTATATGAAACGGATTCACACAAATTATAACGAATAAATTAATTTCAAAATTGTTTCTAATATTTTGTAAAACATTACATAATCATTTTGGAAACCTTGTGTCAATCAGTAACGATATTGCATTAAGCAAGTACTTCAGAAATTCATAAGAAACATTTTAACTTTTTTTTTCGTATTGGCACAATTAGTAAATCTTGAGTAATAATAGAAGAGTAATATTTTTATTTTTCAAATCATTAATTACTAGTAAAAAGGCTTAACAATTTGTACATTCCAAGCACAGCAATATATCTTATAACAATTGACAAATATTATTCTAATTATTGCAACAATCTGACCTTGCTTACCATGAATTCCAGGGATTGTAGCACAAATTTACAGTTTCGTTGACAAATCTTAAATTTTAGCATATTTTTTGATAACGGTTACGAAAGTTTTCTTTCGTCGCTCAATAAAACCAACTGCGAGTGAAGTTTTTTATCCCAGACATCTTAAAAATCAGGACTTAAGCAGCCTCCAATTTGGCCCGACCCGAGCCGACCTCTATTCTTCGATTTGCACGAAGGTTCAATAAAGCATCATTAGCCGTGGTCACAATGAAGAAAAAAGGACAACGCAAATGGCGAAAAAGGAAAAAGAAACAAAAAATAAAGAAAGGAAGAAAGAAAGAAAGGAAGAGAAAAGTAAAGACCGGAATAAGAGGGGGGAAAAAAAAAAAAGTGGAGATAAAAGGGAACTCGGGCCGAGGCGAGTCGTTGAACCCGAATTTGGGGGAGACCTTGCGTCGAGAGGGAGAGTACTCCGGCGAGAGCGCGACGTTGCCCCGGTCTAAAGAGACGAGTTACTCGAGGCGTGTGTGCGCCGTCCCTCCTTGGCTCGCGATGATCGATCATGACGATCGGGATAGCTCGGCTATCAAGAGTTATCTGCATAAAAACCCGCTGATACACTGGCATACATATTTCTCCCTCTCGTTCCGGGCGATCGTATCTCCGGCGCCTCGTTTTGCTCGCTTTCGCGTCGCGCCGCAGTTTGAGCGCGACGCCTCCGTACAGGCGACTTTTCAATTTGCATATTACGTCGCTTAAAGTACGATAGCAATTTTATCAGGGCCGACGTCGAAGCAGCCGCGACACTTTTCAATGGCGAGGGGTTCGCTTCATCGCGAGGCCGTTATTATTTTCATTAATTATGGCTTCTGGTTGCGTACTCGCAACTTTTTCCTTCTTATTTCCCGGGTCTCAATATCCATCTCGCGGCGAGAACAAGAGGGGGCCGCGAACGCGTCGCATTTTTCACCGCGAGGTGCTTTATTTTTTCCCTCCCCCGAAGAAACATTGTTTGCTTAGCGGCTCTACAATGCTCGCGCACCTTCTCCACGACCTGTACTTCAAGCTTCCACGTCATATTTAATTGAGAGCCCGTCATGAATGGTGCGTTTATTTATAAATTACAAATATAGAATTAAAGAAAGAAGTAATTTAAAGAAAAAATGGATCGATTGATCAATTGTTTTCAAAATATGTGAGATATATAATCTCTAAATTTTTCTAAAATAAAATATTGAATTTGCAAATTAATATCCAGGAGAGAAAGATACTAAAAATAAATTGACTTTCCTTTAAATTTATGCTAAGTAATTAATCCTTTTTAACATTAATTAATTTTACTTATCAAAATAAAAAAAAACATTTGCTTGTCAATGCAGATGGCAAAAACAACAAAATTAATATTATAAGCATGTAAAAATCGCTTGTCGTTTTATGTTCCTTCCGTGAAGTAGCAATTATCATTTAGCAAACTTAATTAATTATTTTCTCAGTCATTGCCTTCGCAGTGTCTTTGAAATTTTGCAGATAGTCTACAAATGTGTTGCACAATAATCGGAAAAATTTGTATCAATTTAACGCAAACCCTCCATCGCCGAAGTACAAGCTCAAACTCTGTCCGCTGACTTATGTCTGTTTCCATTATAACTTATTTTCAATGCACCGCGCTTGCAAAAAGGAAGAGAGAGAGAAAAAAAAGGGTTGAACGCGAACGCGCCATTTGTTCCCTTTCATTTGATTGTCTTCGATTTATCATCCATACTTTGTTTCTTTTTACGTCGCAATTAATATAATTTATAATCACGGTTCGAATGCTGTTTCAAGAATTAATACGAGTCCGGGACGCGAACACAAAGAATCCTGGCGCTATATTTCCTGCCGCTACATTTTCTCCGCAGCGTATTTAAACTTCGAATCGCGGGCATAAACAAACGAAAGTGCGCGACAAAAGTCTCGCGAATTTTTCCCCCACGTAACTCATTCGGTATCTCATTCCACGTCATAAAGCCACGAAACAATAACGCGACCGTTTATTTATACACGAAACTGCCCCGCCTTATTATCGTCGTAAATAATCATCATTTACATCTGCGACAATTATTTTGTATCCGTACACCGCGAGAAATTTATTAGCAGTTGGTACAATTTTTTATTATAACTCGGGGATACGTGTGCACTTGTATAGTATTTCATTAAAATGTGATGTGTTTAAAAACAAAAAAATAATAAAAAAGTTGTAACGTTGACAGAGCTTGACGAGAATCAGTGTTTTATTAACCGGTGGACTAGAGTAGTGGTAAAAGGCGCCACTGGGACCTTTGAGGTAACGGGTTCTATTCCTTGGTAAAGACATTTTTTTCTAATATTATTTCTTAATTATATTTATATAGAAAATAACATTATAAGGAATACTATAATTGTTCGCATATCCGCGAGTTATTGTAAAATATATTAGCAGCTGCTAATAAATTTCCCTCAATGTAATAAAAAAAACTATGTCGCGCATTCCCCACGACAGGTGTGAAAATGAAATAAGTGTTGCAGCAAGCGTTTTACGTCTCGTTTATATTTGTCAATTTGCGTCGTTTTTCTGTGCAGTAGCAAAATATCTCGTGTTACGTCACAGATTAAACGTACATGCATCCTTTCCCCTCCCCGCGCGCGCCCCCTCTTCCCAGACTGCACCGTCGCCTTTGTGCACATTCATCTTCTTCGGAGTGGCGGCGTTGCGGGGTTTATACGTTGATTTTCTTGGAGCCCCGCGTGTGCGACTCTCCCGAACTCGTCTCGGCATTTTCCCTATTGCGAGCTGTCAAACGCAACGTTCAATTAATGCCAAGGAACTTCAACCACAAGTGAAAATGTACTTTTCCACGCGAAACGCTTCGATAGTTCACCACGTCCGAGTTTCGTCAGATTTCAGACACATTTTCGCGGTTTCGTTGACATTTTCGAGATCAGAATTGTTGTAACGTTTTTATTTATGCAAGCGATGATTTTTACGTGCGTAGTTGGGAACATTAATAATGCTAGACCGGGGAGGGAGAAGGGTCTGAGGGGGGAGTGGGAGGCATTACACTTTCTTGAAATTATATTTATACGCCATTATTTACTGAGCCTTTCTAGTAATTTAAGGGTAATTCATTTCATGAATTGCCAAATGTAATTTAAAACAAGTTTTACAATACAAGAAAATAAAAAAGTAGAATTATATTTCTATGATTAACGAAGATCTTTGTAAAGTACAGAAAGAAATAAGTACTATGATAATCTGTTCCAGATTTTAAACCTCGAAATGATGACTTTTCATTTGTAATGTTTAATCTGTTTGAGATAAAAATCCCTTTAAAAATGATAATTTTTAATAAAATTTAGTTTATCCTTAAAATTTCTTTTAAATCAGTAAGAAAATTCTTTTTTTACTTTTTATGGGCAAATCATAATTATAGAACAAGAACCTGATTGTTAATTCATAGTTATAGTATATTGCTTTATTATTCATTCATGAAGATAAAAGAATAATGTGAAATACGTTAGAAATGGTTTGTAAAGTAAATTGTTCATTTGAGAAAAGAAGTTACTTAAGCATTGCTGCACTACATTTTATGATAATGACTATAATAAAAAAGTACTTGATTGTCGGTAGTTATGGCATCAACCAAAAAACCTAAAAATGAAAAATCAGTCTGCAGAGTCTACTACAAAACCCAACAAACGAAATGATTTTTAATTGAAATTTACATTTCAATTGTCAATAGGACCCATGTGGAAATTGCCAGCACTGACAAACGGCCCATGCTTGGGCCAGTACTGGCTGCCAGCATACGGCAGACAGCAATTGGCCCAGCATTGCGGAAGAGCCGAATGACAACAGATTCTGTCGTATGCCGGATCAATAACGGCAGTTGAATTGTTTTGTTTAACGGGCTTCAGCCAGTACTGTGCCAGTACTGGTTTACAATAACGGCCGGCGTTGTAAACCGCAGCTGGCAAAGTGCTGGCGACGTACCGATTTACAACTAATTCTGTGGTTTGCCGGTTAAGAATAAGGATCGAATTTGTTGTTTCCCAGTACTGGTTCAATACAGACACGGTACTGGTATACAAAAGGTGCCAACATTCATTTGTTATACATAGGTGTTAATGATTATTGCATTGCAACTAAGGATTGATGGCGCA
>JABFPN010006366.1:0-11667 GCA_022817305.1 Leptoteleia sp. ZL-2020 | reverse complement strand
AATTTTTAAAAACTAACTAAACTCACTTTTACAAATTTTTTAAAAAAATAACGAAACTAACTTTGCCGGGCCCCAGGAACGTAATTTTAGGAAGTGTCCTCAAAACTGCCATTGTTTCACAATGTGACTTTGGGGACAGTCCTCAAAACTACCAAATGTCCTTAAAACTGCCAGTAAACAAGTCAATAAAATGGCGATTTGGTCTCAAAACTGCCATTAGAATAATATATACACATAATTATTATCTCTCTCATAATTACCTAAGGCACCGAGACGGTAATTAAAGGAAACTACGACCACATCGTAAAACGCAGCCAATATATGCGCGGGGAATAAATTACTTGCACCATGCACAAAGTCCCCACCATGGATGTAAACCATAACTGGATACAACTGTGCACGACCTGCGTCAATCTAAACAAAAATTCTTCCACATAATACTGATAATCTGACTATTACAAATTTGATTATTTGATACCAAAAAGTACCATGTACTGGAACCAAACTGTGTGCAGTTAGATTTTAAACAAGAATATAATTTATTTGACTTAAACTTAGTAATTAAAAAAAAAAGAGAGAATGACAAAGAAACAAAAGCAAGGAAATTTCAATTTTCTTACATTGGGACTGAATACGTTGAGGTACAAACAATTTTCGTCCACCTCTCGAACCCCCTTTGCAGCTCCAGTATATTTATCTGGTTGAGGACATGCCGGTCCCCAGTCAACTGCTTGTAATAACTGCCAGCCCCTAAAATTCATTTATATCATTAACACAAATTACCATCAATTCCGTTGTTCCTCCCCTAATAGCAAAGAATATTTTTGGTACATTCTGAAAATATTCTGAATATACCAAGGAAATATTCTAATGTCCGGCTCCAGGAATATTTCTAGAATATTCTTGGGAGATTTGTGTTTTTTTAATATGCCAGAAATGTACCATAAATATTTCTGTAGCGGACATAGGAATATTTTTGGAATATTCTGGAATATTTCTTGCTATTAGGGTCGTAACGTAACATTTTAATTGCAATCTCCATAATATTTCTTGCACGAGAGAAATTGATTGGCATTAATATATAATGGGAGATGAGAACCTGTGCGGTCTGGGTGGCTTGAAACGCCCTTCCACGATCGGTGGCATTGCGTACGGGATGCCGAGAAAGACGTTGACGGATTTTGTTATTCTTTCCACGGCGATGTTCCATGGTCGATGCTTCGCCCACGGATCGTCGTACAAGTAAACTTTGAAACCCTGCACGCGTCCGCTGAAAGTGTCCACGTGTATGTCTCGTTCCAAATTTCTCGAATCCACCCGCTCTTTCCCTTGGAGATCCTTCCTCCACCATCCCAATACTCCGGGCAAGGGGAGCTCTTCCCTTTCCTGGAATTGAAATGCAGGTTTTCATTTTTAATAGCTTCGAGGGGTGGGGGTGGGGGGGGGAAAGGATTATATTTTTCTTTCTATTCATCCATACTAAAAATGAAACGTACATGGTCTCATGTATGGTCCATATATGTTTTAACAATTTCATATCAGAAAATAAGAAATTGGTATATGGACGTATATATTTTTTCCTTAATCCCAATATATGGCCATGTATGGTCGATATATGGCAATAATTGATATAATATTCTAGCCATATATGCTTTTAATAATCTCCATATATCGACCATGTATGTCCATATTTTGAGGTAATATATAAAGTGACCAATGGTGAGTGATCAGTGAGCGGTGACAGTGAATTTTTATTGTGAAGTGCTTTTACATTTTAATTGCATGGATGAAACGTGACAGTAATTAGATAATTGAATACTCCATAAAACTGGCAATTGAAAATATCAGCACAAAAGGGTTATTATGCCCAAGGAACCTAAATACTTTTGTGAATGATACGTTGTTAAATCGCAGGATGATAAATGGATGGTTAATTAGTCATACATTCATTGAAAGACTCCTATTATATCTGGAATATGAAAAATTATTTTCTTTAACTTCTTATGTTTATGAATAAATGTTGTAAAACGTGATTTAATAATTAGAGGAGAATAATCATGAAAAATATCTTTTTTTTATTTATTATTTTAATTTAAATAAAAATCTACTATCAAGTTAAAACTTGTAGCGTTAAAAATACTTTAAAATATAAAATAAAAAGTTTAAATATGTTTGACCGTAAATTTATCAAATAACGAATAATTGAATAATAAAAAAAAGTGTCCATTAGGATGTTGTCATATTTTCTAACGAGTTAATCATTTTGAAATGGAAACTCTTGCAAAATTCTGCTTGGATGCATCACCAGTCACAGACAATTACATCCGTTAGTGACAAATCTAAACCGTATTATAATTTTAAGGATAATTTTTCATTGTTATAGCATCCACACTTTTATCTTTTTTTAATCATCTAACTCTAATGTTAACAGTATCTTTATGCACTTTGTTTTATTAATATGTTTTTTCGTTTTATTGTAATAGTTTTTGAATTAGCGTTTTATAATTTTTATTTCAATTCTATTTCCCGTTATATTTTATTTCATTTGATATTTCGATTAGAAGTTTTATCTCAAAAAGCCAATAAATGAAGTGCAAAAAAAAACTGTGGAGGAATATCGAGTTTCAATTATTCG
The DNA here is from genome assembly GCA_022817305.1 of Leptoteleia sp. ZL-2020. Lineage (NCBI taxonomy): Eukaryota > Metazoa > Arthropoda > Insecta > Hymenoptera > Scelionidae > Leptoteleia > Leptoteleia sp. ZL-2020. Next base: position 9,032 of record JABFPN010006366.1, on the reverse strand, counting down.
CGAGAAAAAGGGGAAAAACAATATGACTGCGAAATTGGTCGACAGTTACGAAGTATTAATACCCCATTAAAACCGGTAATAAAAATCAAATACAATTTCGTGCATTATCTCTTAAGAATAGTTATTATCTTGATTCAACTTTCTTCAATAAGATACGTTCGATACGAATTTGATATTGCTATAATTATTGTTCATAATGTTTATATTTAATTAACTATTGCCTAACATATAAATCAATTCTACGTACAGTTTTGTTTGTATTTACATCCATTCTTATGCCCTTCGGACGTAAACAAACAATATTATGGTTGTTGTTTTGTGTTTACATCCATTCTTATGCCCTTCGGACGTAAACAAACAATATTATGGTTGTTGTTTTGTGTTTACATCCATTCTTGTCCTTCGGACGTAAACAAACAATATTATGGTTGTTGTTTTGTGTTTACATCCATTCTTGTCCTTCGGACGTAAACAAACAATATTATGGTTGTTGTTTTGTGTTTACATCCATTCTTATGCCCTTCGGACGTAAACAAACAATATTATGATTGTTGTTTTGTATTTACATCCATTCTTGTCCTTCGGACGTAAACAAACAATATTATGGTTGTTTTGTGTTTACGTCCATTCTTATGTCCTTCGGACGTAAACAAACAATATTATGGTTGTTGTTTTGTATTTACATCCATTCTTATGCCCTTCGGATGTATACAAACAATATTATTGTTTTTTTTCATTAATTTGACCATACAAATGTTTACGAACAGTGTTTTTTTCCTATGCTCAAACTTAAAAACGTTTCGTTCTTTAGTTCCATAAGGCTTTTATTATATTAAATGGGAAAGTGTTAGGAGTTTTGCGGTCATTCTCCACGCGCGATCAATAATAATCGTGGACTTGACAAAAAAAATTGGAGCAATAACATTTTTTCATAATTGTTCCACGTAATTATCAGTCGGTTCATTCATAATGATTCATAGACTTACTCATTCACAGCGACTCATCATAAAATACGAGAGGAGATGCAGTGAATTTAATACTGACGAGGAAAAGTGACAACGTATAATTTAGAATGGGAAATATTTATTTTTCAGCGGATTGAAATTTGTCAAACTGTGACAACTGTTGTTCTTTGAAATGCTAAATGGAGAGTCATTTTTATTTGTCAAAAAAAAATGTAAAATCAGACAAATAAAAAGGAAACAAAGGACTGGAAAAAAAGAGAGGAAACGGAGAAGGATAAAAGGTGAAATGGAAAAGGAAAGGAAATTGTATAAGGTGGCTTTTTGGCCATTTGTCATTATTTAAGACAGGTGTAGAAAAGGGGGTGTATTAGTAGCGAACAAATTTTTCCAAATTACTCCTAATAGTCGTAAAGTTTGACAATTTATAAAACCAAATTTTCACAATTTTTTCTCCTTCTCCTTTCACTTTCCTTAAAAAGTAACGTTACTCGCACGAAAACATAACCTTAACTTGGCAGTAAAAGTGTCAAAACATTACTTTCTTCGCACAAAAAAAAACAATCTGTCAAAATAGTACTCTGCGAGATATTTTCGTTAGCACAAGTGAAAGTTGAAAAATATTCAAATATTCTCTATGAACGGTGTAGTAATATCATAGGTCGAAATTATGATACAACATGTATGGGGACATTAAATAAATACTTGCGTCCACATATCACACATTCCCGGGATATTATTTTGACATCCCAGAAATCATTTTGGGATATTATTTAATATTAAATAATATTCACTAGGGAAGTTCCAGCAATTCTAGTTTCCCACCTATAAATTCATGTACCCCAACTTAAACAATAACTTGAATAATACGTTTATTATTGGGCGTACCAAGCACATTTCTCCCAGTGCACATATAACAATTTCCGCACGATAGGTACGCAGCACTTTGTTCGCGGGATAAAAACTTATTTCAAAAGCCACACTTTATGCAATTTCCTTTACAATTGGCACGAGAAATGAATATTTAATACTGTGTCCTCGGTGCGAATACCACCCAGAAGCGTTTAACCAAAAAGTTGCCAAATAAATCAGGTTTAGGGTAATGGTAATATGTGGAAGTTGATATTTTTCCGCGGGATTGATAATGTGGAATAATTACGTCGTATCGGGTGTTGGGCGGCCGGGTGGCGCTCCGGTGATAGGGGTAATAGTGGCCGGGCTCGAAGCCGCTCTTTCCCTTGTAGACGTAGGTGGAGTGGTCGCCGGCGTCGGGCGGCGGGACGAACACGCCGTCGCGGTTGTGCTGCCGCTGGCCGTAGTTGCGGTGTTGGTCCTCGTAAGCCGAGGTCGCCGTCGCGGCGACGAGGATCGCCAGGGCGACGTGGAGGAGAGGGCGCGTCGCCCGTAAGGCGTGTACGCGAGGCGCGGCCATGTTGCCGCGTGTGCTGCCGCCAGGCTGCGCGAGGTGAACCAGCGTGTGAGCGCCCCGAGAGCGCGCGGTTCTTTCGCTCGCGCGGTTGTTGCGCGGTGATGCGCGCCACACTATGAGCGCCCGCGTCGCCGTGCCCGTGGCGGAGCCGCCGCCGCCGCCGCCACGCTCGCTCGCTCGCTAAAAGGGAAAGGGAGCGCGCGCGCGCGCCAAAGTCCCCTTCGCCTCGGCCGCGGCGACACACATTCGGCCGAGCCGCGCCAAGGACGGCGCGCTTTCCGTACTTATCGCAACGATTCATCGGCAACGTAAACAAATACCGTGATCGACGAATTCGATCAATGAAAGTCATTATGTTGGGTTTGGTTTTCATGGAATTTCGTTATAAGGATGGGTTGAGATCTAGTAAAAATTAATCATATATGGTCCAGATATGTTTTAACGATTTCATGTAAGGGAATAAAAAATTCATATATGGAAATGTATGGTTTTTCTTAATCCATGTATGGCAATAATTAATTTCCACGTAAGGAAATTATTAAATGCATATATGGTTAGAATATTAGATCAATTATGACCATATATCGACCATGTATATACATATATGGACATATATGGTTGATATATGGTAATAATTCATTTCCATATGGGGAAATTATTAAATGCATATATGGCTAAAATATTGTATCAATTATCGCCATATATCGATCATATATGGCCATATATGGATTAAGAAAAAACGATACATTGAATTGTTTTCATTCATACATGGAATTATTTTTCTTAACTCATATATGGTCGATGTATGGAAATAATTGATTTCCATATTAGGAAATTATTCAATGTATATATGGCTAGAATATTACATGAATTATGGCCATATATCGACCATATATATACATATATGGACATATATGATTGATATATGGCAATAATTACCCTAGTAAAAATCAAACATATATGGTCATATATGGACTAAGAAAAAACATATATGGTCATATATGGATTAAGAAAAACATATATGTTCATATATGGATTACGAAAAAAACATATATGGTCATATATGGATCATATAGGATAACGAAAAAATTTTTTTTCGTAATCCATATATGAACATATATGTGTTTTCTTAATCCATATATGAACATATATGTTTGATTTTTACTAGGGTAATTTCCATATGAGGAAATTATTAAATGCATATGACTAAAATATTGTATCAATTATCGCCATATATCTACCATATATGTCCATATATGGCCATATTATATATATATATATAATAATAATAATAAGAAAAAACGATACATAGAATTGTTTTCATTCATGCATGGAATTTTTTTTTCTTAACTCATATATGACCATATATGGCCATATATGGTTCGTGTATGGCAATAATTGATTTCCACATTAGGAAATTATTCAATATATATATGGCTAGAATATTATATCAATCATTTCCATATATCGACCATATATGGGACTAAGGAAACCATATATGTCCATACGGATATATGAAATTTATATTTCCTTATATGAAATGGTTAAAACATATATGTCTTCGAAGTCATCAACAAGCCCGTCTCGCTATTATTTAAAAATCTTCCACCGACAAAATCCCAAATTTTGCTTCCATAACCATGCAATATTCATTAATTCGTGTACCATGCAATTTTGACCCGAGTTGTTGATTGTATAATTTATGAACGTAACCTGCATATTCATGAATGCATATATATTTTTTAATTGCTTCTAAAGGCCACTTGTGCAGCCGACCCACGTCGTCTCGAAGACGCAAAACACCAGAAAAGTACACCCCAGACGTGTCAAGAAGTGTCGCAGAGGTCGACAAGTTTCAGTGTTTTAAATATCCTGTGGGCTACCCGACACTCCATATGTCCGGGGATTAGACCGAGGGACCCGAACATCATTATGTCTTCTATATCTGTTTTCCAACAGGACTCAATACATTTCGGTTAGTTCTGTATTGTTTCAAATGGAAGTCGAAACTCATCCCTCCCATGGCGCCAATCTACGAGTTCTTTTCCTTCGTGTTACTTGAATTATTGCACTCACATATGCATGAACCGGTAATCATCTTGTCTCAGTTTCTGCGACAAGATTAAATGTCTATCAATGGAGTATAAATTAAATTCGATGGAATGGTTCAATGAATTAATGTTCAATTTCAAAATATTTATAGTGAGAAAAATGAAATATCATAACCCTGGTAAAAATGAAACAAACATGGTCCATATATGGTTCATATAATCAATTTCATGTAAGGAAATAAAAAATTCATATATGTCCATGTATGTTTTTCCTTAATCCATATTAGGTCCCATATATGATCAATATATGGTAATAATTGATTTCCATATGAGGGAATTATTAAATGCACATATATCTCCCTAGTAAAAATCAAACATATATGGTCATATATGGATTAAGAAAAAACATATATGGTCATATATGAATTAAGGAAAACATATATATTCATATATGGATTACGAAAAAAAACATATATGGTCATATATGGATTAAGAAAAAACATATATGTTTATATATGGATCATATAGGATAAAGACAAATTTTTTTTCGTAATCCATATATGAACATATATGTTTTTTCTTAATTCATGTATGACCATGTATGTTTTTTCTTAATCCATATATGACCATATATGTTTGATTTTTACTAGGGCTTTAAGATACCTTTGGAAACACTTTACACGACGAGGAACTCGATGAAAAAAAAAATTCCAATCGAACCAATTGAATTTGTTTTTTTTTTTTTTATTTTAAAGAAGGCAATAAAAATTGTGCTCGCATTGAAATCCATTTGAATGCGAAGTGCCGATAGTTCGCGTATTGCGCACATTCTTCTTAAACAGTTTTAACTGGCCGCAATATTTCGTCGCGAAGACCCCTTTAGCAGTGACCCCAAGGTCCGACCCCCGGGACTTGGAGCGTGACAACTGCAAAAGAATAAAGTGGCAATGCTCGCTCTATTAAAATCACTCGAGCTTATCCTCATAGTTGTCGTGTACACATTTCTAAAATAATGGGTTACACGCTTGCGGAAAGTTCACACTGGACCAATCTCAATTCATCATCCAACCCACCCACAAAAAATAGTCTTACATTTCAATAAATCACGTTATTTTGTTGTTTATCGTGAATATTTAAATATACCGGGGAAAAAAGGAATAGTAAAATTTGAAACATTTCGTATTATATATAATTTAGGGATATCACCCGAAAAATGAAATATTCTCCTATTAATAATGGTAAAAATGATGATCATAAGAGGAATTTTTGGAAATTTTGTATTAAAAGGCTACTAAATTTAAATTTTACTATTATTTATAGTAGAAATAATTAATTTTCCAACATATCTTTACATTGGTGTAACATACAGTAATTTCCCTATTATAAATCAAACATATATGGTCATATATGGTGATGTATTGTAATAATTGGTTTCAATACAAGGAAATTATATGGCTAGAATTATTATATCAATTATTGTCATATATCTACCATATGCATCCATATATGGCCATATATGTTTGATTTTTATTAGAGTGTTTCAATAAACTGTTCTTCAATGACACAAACAAATCTATAAAACCTACCAAAAACCGGCAATATAAGATTATTAACACTCTCCAATCGAGAGCAATATATATTCCTTCAAAGATGTTCAACATATGTTTCCATAAAAAAAACTAGGGGGGGGAGGGAAAAAAGGAAGGCAAAAAAAACTAAACCAAAAAAAGAAACAGAAAGTGGACGGACAAATTCCTCTAAAATGCTCGAATCTTAACATTTCCCCCCCCCCCCCCTGACAATTAATTCCTTTGAGGCGTCATCCAGCGTGCGACACTGCCACTACCACTGTGATATGAAAATATTTGAAAATTCGTTGCCGAAGAGAGCAGCGGAGTACCTAATGGGACGGCATAAAGAAAGCGAAAAGGAAGAGCGAAGCGGGGATGGTGGGGGCGGGTTCGGTGGGGGTGAAGTGACGTGCGGATGCAATGCCGCACGGCCGGCTACGAGCCTAAGTCACTCGTGAGCGCGTTGCCATCGCGGCGACATCGGTCCCATGTTGCCTCGTTTACCCCTCGCGTCCCATCCATCAAATGTCCCCGGTCTTCTAACCATTCGTCAAATCCACCTCGTATATCCCATCGTCGCCAAAGTACCATGTGTCGGTGAACGGTTTTTGAATCTTACTACACTTTTCTAAACAAATAAAATCAAAAAAAAACAAGAGAAATCATAAAAAATTTCGCGTTCAAAACGCGAACATTTGTGCCGAGGTGAAAGTTCAAAAGTGTTCGCCAATAGATCTTCAAGGATCCGCGCGAAAGAAACCGGAAGAGTCCGTGGAACCGAAGATTTCCCTGGGATAATTACCGTAAAGTCATCGAGATGACGTCGGAGTCGTTACCGCGCGAGGTGAACGCGCACATCGTGACCCTACTGTCGAAGATTTCGGCCCTACGCGAGAATGGCGAACCGGAAGTGGAGCAGCGGACCCCGATGTCCGTGGAATCGCGGAGCCTGGAACTGTGGCGAGCCGTGGCCGTCGAGTGCTTCGCCACTTTCCTCTTCAGCTTGGTGGTTTCCGGGGCCGCCGCCTCTTCCGCGGTTTCCGGCAGCGGACTTTCCATCCTGGCGACCGCGGTCGCTTCCGGTTTCACCATCGCCGCCATCGCAATGATTTTCGGTCATATCAGTGGTAAGGATGCGTCGTACGCTCGAAATGTCGTATTTACTCGTGGGAAAATGTCAGTCTTGCAAACGTCTAACATTCTTTGCCGGATTGTTGCTGGTTCTTTGTCGGACTTTTGCCGGACCAGTTGTTTTATGAATATTTTTTAATGAATCCTCGTTTCTACATGGTTATTGAACCAGTTGCTTTCCATAAGAGGTACATATATGCAGCCATATATATGGTATATATTCATCTATATGTATGGTATATATCCAGGCATATATATGGTATATATGTTACCATTTTTGAAACATTATGCAGGGCACAAGTTATTTTTCAAATAAAAAATTTTAAACCCTTTTACCTTTGAAAATGGAAATTTTACAACAAAAAGGAATAGATTTAAGATCAGTACAGGATTAAATGAAAGAAGTGGCATAAAAGGGTTAAAAAGAGATAAGATCAATTAAAAAAAAACGGAGTGTAAACAATCTGAAATGAATTGGCAATTAGTTTCAATTGTAACCCGCAAGTTTCTGTTCTTTGAAACGGGATGGAAAGAGATTAATTCGACGATTAAGGGCTCTTTATTGTAAGATCGCCGATGGCCCTCGCATTTCATGCCGGCAAACGTATTAACCAATTAGTATCTATTCTGGGCGCTCTCTGACGCTGCGAAAGTTGAACAATGCTACCAAAGTAAATGACCACTACATTTTCATCCGAGTCCGCTGACTGGATCGGAACTTGTAAGGAGATCCTGCTTTACGCGCCCCGAACACTTGTTTGAATGGAAAAAATTTTTATCCTTTTTTTTTTTTTTAGTTTAATAAATCTCCAAAAGAACAACATATATGCAAACGTGTATGTTACATATGTTGTGAACACGTAGCACATATGTTATTCTATTAAATTTTATTTATTTATTTTTTTTTTGACTTTGGTAAACATTAGTAAAGTCAAGGATATAATTATAAAGGTATTATATATGGTCCAAAGGTCAATGGGTCAAGAATCCTATTGAATCCCATTGATAAATCCCATTGATGAAACTTATTAAAATGTAGTATAAACCCATTAAGCAATAAGATCCAATAAGAAAATTACTCGTTAATAAATTAATCAATTATTTCTATAGGAACCAATAGTCATACGATTTATTCCATTTCCTTAATTTTAATGGGATATTTTACTGGATTTAATCGGAATTAATGTGCAATTTAAACTTGAAATTGGCATTATGATTATAAACAGTTAATGACACCGGAATGTTTTTTATGTTATAGGTGGCCACGTGAATCCATCAGTGTCCATATCGTTCGCGCTCTCGAGAAAAATTTCCCCTCTAAGAGCCGCCCTTTACGTAGCGGCGCAATGTGGAGGCGGTATAGCCGGCGCGGCTATGCTTTACGGGTGAGTCTCTCTATTTCACTATTGGATGCCTTTGATACATCTTAAAAACGCGACAGCACAGAATAATACGCGCTTCAGAATCCCCTTTTTTTTTGGGATTCTTTTTTTTCCCTCTTCTTTCTTCCTCCTCTTTTTTTTTTATTTCTTTTTTTCCTTCAAAGTATAAAAGTTGCCTCGCAAAAAGTACACTGAGGAAATGATGTTGAAAGGTACGACAAGAGCACGCTGACACACATTGGGGTAAATCCATTCGGAACGTTAAATTATTCGATGATCCCTCAGTTAATGAGGAATCAATTTTTTATTGTTAAATATAGATGGATAGGAACTGTAGGTTGATTTTGTGGATATATATTTATATTATATATACGTATGTAAACATTTCAGATGGTACTTATCGGGTAGCTCTCCCAATTTGAGTCGCTTGATACGTGTCTGAATATTTCAAATTCAAATAATTTTCAAATTTAGGAGGGAAATTCAAAATTAGCAAATCCAAAAAT
>JABFPN010006365.1:0-11667 GCA_022817305.1 Leptoteleia sp. ZL-2020 | reverse complement strand
TTTAAAATAAGTTAAGCACGGAACAATAGACAAATTTAAATTGATAGAAATTAATAATAAATTTTAAGTAAAAAAAAGTAAACTACATACTTAACATGTACAAAATCACAATTATCCAAAATTAGATTATGCGGCGTCATAAACGATACACTCGACTATAACACAAAAATGAACGTCGTAGAGAATAAAAGAATCGGCGCGGATCACTTGCGCAGAAGACGAACATATACTAGGAAAATCTAGTTAATATAACCGTAAATATATAGTTATCACGAAAATTAACTAATAAATATAGTTATCATTCCTATATCAATAATATGGTCATATAGTCTATAATAATGGCTATCTTAACCTAAATTTGGGTTAGTATCACCATAAAAAGAAAGGTTAATTTCGTGTTGGTTATTTTAACTAACGCATATTTTTCTCAGTGATAGGGTCGTGACAGTTAAAATTCCACGGCCACGTAATTAAGAAGCCGAAAGTGATTTATTGGACAATTTTCAAGGGGAAATTAGTAAATGGTGTCCCTTTCTTTTTATTTAATAAAGGCGAGCAATTTGAGTGATTTTATTGGCCCTTAAAAATTATGCGAGTTCCATTAGATTGGGACAATGAAGGGTTTTTTTAAGTTTATATTTGTTTGAGTGCAATAGAGACGATAAAAAAAGATGTAACCCTTAAGAAATCTCAAAGTGCTTTCGGAGTTTATTTCTTTTTATTGTACCTTGTTATGTTTCATTAATATTTAATGTGAAATTTTAATTTTAATTTTAAAAAAATGACAGTAATTAAATTATTATTGTTTTTAATAATAAAAGTTATGTAATATTGAATGTAACGTTAAGTTATTATGTTTTTAATAATAATATATATAACATATGGTTACATATATGGTACCTTTATGGTACCAATAATTACTCCTTTCGTTTAGTTTAAAAGTTAAAATTTAATATAATGTATTTCTTTTGTTTAAACATTTTTTTCCCTGAAAGATTTTCAACTTTTTGAGGATTATTTAATGCCAAAAGTTGAATCGTCAATACTTTCGCGATCTAGATCGCAGTGACACTTTTATCAAAACGCGAGGCTGTAAAAGTTTCATCAATTCTTAAACAAAGATTTTCATTACTTTTCAAATTAGCATCTGAAGAGGTACTTTTTGATTTCTTTCACTGAAATGCAAATGCAAACCTTCAACTGAAGAGTTTGGTGTACTCGAGTGCTCATTTAACACTACGCGTAGAGAAAAGATCCAATAAAAATTACCAATACCATTACTAAAGTAGACGTGTACTTGACAAGAATTTTTGTTTTAAAAAAGTTATAAATAATTTAAAGAATCTAAAATTATGTTTACATTTATCACATAATGTTTAAGATAAATTTACAGTTATCAATATTATTTACATTTATTATAATCTTTAATTTAAATTTAAATTTAAACCAAAGTTTTTATTTAGTTAATTTCAACATTTAAAATTGCCATAACATTTGTATTAAATATAAAATCATTGCAGTTATTTATATTTATTAAAATTATTTCTTTTTAATTTTATATTTAAACCAAAACTTTTGTTAAGTTAATTTAAAATTTTAAAATTGCCATATTTGTACTAGATTTATAATCAACAATTTCAACAAAATTTACTCTGAAAAAACAAGTCAGATATTTATTTTGATAACAAATAATTAATGTTTACCCTCGAAGAGCTCTAAAAAAAGATACAATTTTAATATCGCCCAGTCAATTTGAACAACTAATTAAATTGTTATTTTCGTATTTCGGTCCATTTAACGCAAAAATTCTTTATTACCGTATCCAAGCATATTTCGCATTGAAAAGATCAAACGCTTTCAAATAAGCGTATATAAATATTCCATTTGTGCGCGATGAAAATGAGATCATCCGGCGAAAGAACTGCGATAACAATTACGACCAATTTTAACGAGTACGAGAAATCCCGGCCCGTCGCCTCATATTTTCCGAATTCATCAAAGCAATCAATTACACATTCGTATATTTATTACGAAACTAACGAAATGGCGATCCGAATAAACTCGCGCCGCGTCGTATATATTTTATTGAAACGGCGCCGGATTATAAATTTTAATTTAACTTTATGCATAAAGCAGAATTTATGGATATTCATTATTACATGAGCGCGCGAACGCTTACGAAGGGATGCGCGCGTTAATGTTTTTGCAAGCTCATCGCCAATTAAGAATCGTATAATTGTGACATGGATTTATTAATTATGTGCATTCATCATGCCCGGCTCTGAAAGGGGTGAGACTTGGTATAATTGTATTGGAAAACGATGCTAAAATTTGCGTTATATATTCACTTAACGTGCCGGATGTTGTAATAATGCGTCTGAAATTAAAATAAATTAGCTTTCAACTTTGTGCTTTTGTCACATTTCAGGTGTGACCAAAGTTTCTTTAAAATAACTTTGAATGCAAAGACAAATTTTTTAATTGAAGTTATCAATTGATCAGCGAAATTTTGAAAAAAACTAAAATTCTTGGTTGATTTTACTGAAAAAATGCTGAAAATTCTGAATTTATAAAATGGTAAAGTATGCACATAAGTAAACATAAAGATCTATGTCACATATATATAATTTTAACAACATAAATGCCCCATATATTCATAATTTAAAATATTAAAATTTCAGCACAAAACTCAACAGAAAGAATAGCAAAAAATTTATAATAAAATGAAAAAATTTAATACATTTCAAATAATGTATCCATATATATATATATACATAAATATCATATACTATACCGATAAACTACTTTACCCATAAACATATGTCATGTATGATTTAAACCACATAAATACTCCATATACGTGACTTATATATCCCCATATATATAACATATACAAACAAATGAGTACCACAAACACTTATGTCTGTATATATGTCCCATATATAAATTTTTACCTCAACGTACATTGCCATACTTATTAAGTAATTTTCAATATTAAATAGTACCATAAAAAATAGTAACTAGATTATTCAAAATAGTTAAAAATAGTTATAAAAGCAAATGACTGTAAAATATAATATCCTACCAGTTCTGGAGAAATGAAAACGGCGCAGCTAATACGAAGCAGAAGTACTTGAATCGTACGCCGTTGCTTATGACTGCATGACAATAAACAGTGTTTAATACGTTATATATAACATATACATTTCATACAAGTTTTCCGAGTATCCCCGGCGAACTATTTCTATTAGATTACCAAATACTGGAAGTTTTCCTGCGCGCTACATGAAGTCGTGTTTGCCAAAGGTATGCTCTCAAATTCACTGATAGCACTGTTAGTTTTAGCCGCGCTGATTGGATCGGGTTCAACTTTTTGTTTGCATCATGAAAATAGCGCGCATGTGTGCAAGAAACCATAATGACTTTTGAATTTAATTGCATTTTTACCATCAAAACCGTACCGAAACAAAAAGGAAACGAAAACTTTCCTTTTTTGATTTCAAAAAAAAAAAAATAATGCTGCACTATGTAAACGAACAAACGAAAGATTCATATTTAATATATATATATATATATATATAATTTGCCATAAAATGAGACTTTTCTTTAAACCTTAATATTTCAGCATTTTTCTATACTTAATGCCTGGAGTCAACTTGCTTTTCAACTGGCGCGAAAAAAGCAATATGGCCAGCGTGTCATTCGCGATATGTTTGCGCGCCAAGCTGACCTTTTTGTTTTCAAATTTTGCATTTTATTGTGCGGTAGCTGGATGTACAAGTGAAATATTTGACGCGGTCGGAAGGAATACCAAAACCAATTGTGCGGATTTTTCGATAAAGGACGGAGAATTACGTGATTCAGTTATTTTGTTTCAACTTATCACACTGGCTTCATTTACTTTGCGCAACTTTTTTTTTCCCCCTCCCCCCGAGGGATTCGTTAAATAAAATTTACATTAATTTTATCCCAACGTTTCGACATTAAACAAATTTAATTTACACGCTGCAATTCTTTTTTTTTTCTTTTCTAGGTTTATAAATGTCTGAATAAGATTAAAGAAATTTTACCAACAATAACAAAAATAATAATAATAATAATAAGAGATTTTTTATATAAGACTGCGCCACCCACTAAGGCCCTCATATGAAAATAATTATATATGTCATATAAATGTTATATATATATATGATTTTATATGTTCCATAAATGTGACTTATATGTCCCCCATGTATGTAACGTATATAGGTGCATATATGAACTCATTTAAGAGCACATATATAGGCTTATATATGGACTCGTGTGTGTAACATATATAAGTGCATATATGAACTCATTTAAGAGCACATATATAGGTTTATATATGGACTCATATATGCAACATATGTGCAAACATAAATATAATTATACAGACATACATAACATATATGTAACATATATTTTAGGCCATATACGAGAGACATGTCTAACATACATGTTCTACCATACATGTCTCATATATAATTTGTAATCTGGAATATCTAATATCAAAATTATATTAGTATATTCAATAATTATTAGAATTTTGATGAAAAGTACAAGACCAAACCTCGAAAAACATAAATGCTTATTTGTTCGCCTTAAAATTGAGATCAGTGAGGATGAAAATAAATTAAAATAAATAGCAGCGTGTTAACCGATTGATTTGCTTAATGATCCATCGGAAGATGCGCAAAGTCCAGGGACCAAGTGAGTACCGTGAACAATTTGGCGAGCAAACGGCAGGTCAGCCCTCTGCACTGGGGAAACAGTGCGTGTTTAAGTTCGACGAAAGTTCTTGCTGACAAAGGGAGGAAATCCCCAGGAGTTTCGTGGGTAGGCGCGCCGAGTGCTCGTCCCAGCCTTTAACGTGCGGTCATCAAGTTAAACGAAAATCAACTCGAGGCGCCCACCCAGCGTTTCTCCGAGTGGTCAGTTAAGAAGTTAAACCGCTCCTCGCAGGTCAAATGGCCGTCCCAACTTTGCCAAAAGACAATGTGATTAAAGCAGGACGACAGCTTTGCTTTTATTCCAAAACTTCGCCGCACATCGTCACTTGCGAATAAACAAATCAGGATATTGAACGAAAACAATTGGATTCGTCCAATCAGGGCGCGCTTTTGAGAAACTATTAGAAATTATCTCACTATCTTTCTACGTTTTCTTAATTCTCGGTTTATCTTTATATTTTGATTAAAAATAATAGTAATTTGAAAGTCTTTGATTCGATTTGTTGCATCTACGTTTGTTTAATTGCGTGTATTAGAAAGAGATGATGGATATTTCATATTTTTACCTTGTAAAGAACACCTTATTGTATAATGTTTAATTGGAATATACACTGAGAATATTGATATATCACAAATTACTATTTTTTGCATTAATTTGAGGATATATTGGAAAAGTAATTATTTTTACTGTTAATAATAGTAAAATATATACTATCGCAGTGGCATCTTTTGAATCGTATTTGCAATACTGGTATAATGGTATAACATTAAAAAAAAAAATATTTATGGTTATCAAAATTAAAATCATTAACAATTTCCAGGCAGCATTTGTAATCAATACAAAATAACAAAAAAAAATGTCTAAATTTCTATTGATAATAATGGTAAAATTTAAAAGTCATGTAGTAAATATTAGTAAAAAAAGTACTACAAATTGCTTTGATAATTATCATTTTTACTATTTTTAATAGTAAAATTTTTCACTCTTCAAAGATATCCTCAAATAGATATGGATTGTTTTTAATTTTACTATTATTTTTATCTCAGTATAATAATTTAACACTTTGCGAAAGTTGATTTAAAGATATTTTAACGTTATGGATAATACCCATATCAAAACAACTATATATATTATATATACGGCATATATGTGAATATGAATGACATCATATATATTACAATGAACTGTTTTATATACGAGAGCCATAAAGCATTTATATATGAAATATGATTCCAAATACAATGTAGTATAAACGTATCAAATTCCCCCATTTAAAGTATGAAAACTTGCATAATTACTCAACTCTGAATCAACTCATATATAATCATATATAAAACTCAACACTACGCATTAAAACTACTAGAATTTACAATACTTTTTATGATATTATATTATGTACTGTATAATTTATTCCTAGATACTTTTTGCGAGCCCCTACTTTTTAATATCAAAAATAAAAGAAATTAATTTTTTGTTGAGAAAAAAAAATGAAATAAAACAAAAACCACATTGACGAGCCGCGACGACAGTCTGTTTGGTTGCATAGGCGCGAGTAATATAAATGACGCCGCTGGATTAAAAACCCCGAAATATGTCTTCAAACGTCGGCTGGTTTGACGGAAAAATTGAGCTACGCCTCGACGCCCGGTGTCACGGCGCGAAAGCCCTCCAACGGCCCGCGGCACGGCCATCGATCAAACTTTGTGCGTTGATGAAAACGCCGAAGCGACTCGTGCCGGTGCCAATAAACGACACGTTACTCTCATTTGATATTGTAATGCAAGTGGCGTTATTTCTTCGGCTGAATATTTATTCTTTACTTAGTTTCGGATTTGCATTTTTGTTAAGCGCTTTTATCGTTATTTTCGTTAAAGCGATTCGGTGTACTTTTTAAATGAAAATTGAGTCCTTCTAATGCCACGTGAATTTCAACGCAAAATAAAAAAAGAAAAAAAGAACGTATATAGAGGACGGAGTTAAAGCAAATCTAAATGATAATAACATCCGTGCTTTATCGTGATAACTTTGCGAAATATACTATCGCAGTGGCATCTTTTGAATCGTATTTGCAATACTGGTATAATGGTATAACATTAAAAAAAATACTTATGGTTATTAAAATTAAAATTATTAACAATTTCCTGGGAGCATTTGTAATCAATAGAAAATAATAAAAATAATAACAGTTAAATTATTAGTAATTGCTAAACTGAGAGAAATATGGAAAATTTCCAATAATTTATAGTAAACGAACCATATCGAACAGATTTTCATTTGTTATCAAAAGTTAGATTAATTTTTACCATAGTTATAATAGAGAACAATTGAAAATTGAACATAAAATTGTTCGAAAATTACTTTAACATAAAATTGTTCAATTTTCAATTGTTCTCTATTATAACTATGGTAAAAATAATCTAAATGTTTATAGTGATTCTTGTCACTTGTTAATTTTTACCATACTTGTATAGGAGTAATGATAAGAGAAATTTACCCTTCGATTACAGTAAAGCACAGTAATGTTTTCTGCGTACTTTTTTTGCATAAATACACGAATAAAACACTGAAAGATACCAACAATCAAACTTACCAAAACTCAGTCAAATTTGATTAAAAAAATTCGTCAGTTTCCCAAACTTGTTAAATCAAAATTGAGAAAGATTCGTCCAAAAGTCGAACTGATATTGACTCAGTCACCACTGAATCAATATTGCCATACGAAACAATAAAAAAAAGTCTATTAAATTTCGACTCAACCTATCAACTTTCTACCCAAGTTCAATTCTTTTATCCCAATTAAATTTCGGACTTCCAGAAAGTTCCTTCCAATAGTTCAAGTGAATCCAATCGTACGCGACAGCGGAGTATCCCTTCCCCCCCACCCCCAAGATTAATTTTACGTTTGAATAAAATTCGAGTCAAAATAATGTAACGCAATATGATCGCGCTACATTAAATTCAGTGAAATTAGTAATGCAAAGCCACCTGGCGGAAATTATGGCATTATGCGATTACGCGGGATTTTACGAGGTAATTTTCTCACGCGCTACGAGCAAATCGAATTACCCGGTAATCGAACTATTTACACACTGTTAAAGAAGTTGTTGCGCCATGCACGGCGTCAAAGTTTATTTTCCTGAAAATTTGATTGCCGCGCAACTTCCTAATTCGATGACAAGGCGGTTTACTTACGTGTGCCGGATAAATCGTCGTGGTAGGATAAAGAAAAAAACGAGGACTTACCTGAAACATAAAGAAAAGGCGAATTAATTTCGTGGGACAGTTGGTACATTTTATTTGGACGATAATTAAATTAAATATATCGTAATTTAAATGTATCGTTGGCCTTACGTTCCGCACATTTGCCCTGGCCAAATATTACGTTAACATTAATATTTTATGTCCCGCGCGAAATCGTTCCGGCAGATTATACGTTCAGACGTGCCAGCTCAGCAAAAGTCAAAAGCAAATATTGCAGTATGTTTCCGTATTAAGTAGACGCAAATGGTGCCCCGCGTTGCCGTTAACGGCCGTGCACGCGTACGATTATTGCGATAAATTGCGCTTCAATGACGGCAACGATTTCACTTCGATTTGAATCTTTATTAAAATATAGAACATTTTGGCGATAGGTTTCAGTTTATATTTCTATATTTTCCTATATTGCAAGATTCGCGAATTCGGATTGAAAAGTTTAGTGGGATTTTTGATAGAAACGTTATGTCTACGAATCAATTTCCGCCATTTAACAATAGATGGCGCTGTGGTTAAGTTAAATTTGTTTGATATAAAAGTTCGTATCGTAAGGTTGGGACATCACTCGACAATATAACTTCGAAATATTAACATTTTTTATCGGGTATCTTTTTCATTTGTGAATTTGACGTCGAAGACCAAGGACGGAGGAAGGAAGACCGAAAGGGTACAGAATTGGAAGCATTATTGGATGAAAATTTGTGGACTTATATTAGATAAAGTAAATTTTATATTAAAAACGATATAAACTTAATCGTACATCAATTATTTTTTAAATAATTCCGAAAACATTGTTAATACATCAATAAATACCACAAAAAAAATTATCAGAATATTCTCAAATAGTTCTAATTGTGTAACAAATTTAAAAAAAAAAGCTTCTTGTATTTTCTTATCAAGACTACTGTTACGATAAAAATAGTTATCCCTTTATTCTTCAGAGTCATTGAATTTATTAAACACTATGCCATGCCTAATCTTGGCGAACAATTCCAATACACTTATTTAACATCTTTTTTTTCAATAATGCACGAATATATTAATTCGAACGAATTAATTGTAACAATTAATGGTATACTTGTTATAGGAAATTGATAAAGACATTACCCCTACTATTATTTACGATAATCATGCCCATCAGCCAGAAATTCACGTTAATTAAAATACCCCAACTAATGGATTCTCGCTGGGATTAATTTCATGATAATTGTTAACATAAAGTGATATTTTTTTTTGTTAAATACGGTTCAATTGTAATTTGAAAAGCAATCAATTTCGAATAACAGTTATTAAAGGATGCTTACGAATGCGCAAAAAAAAATAAATTAACTAATTGCCGGGCGATAAAAGTTCGCGGTATAATAAATTATTTTTAATTGTGTCTGAATAATATTTATAATCAACCGTTAATAAGACGTGCCAAACGGAATTACATTGATTCAATTGTAATCTACTTAATTAAGATGGAAGCAGATCAATTATACTAATTTATTATTAATTCTTTAATTAAAAGAGTATCATTGATTTCTTGCTGGCCAACAAGTCGCAACGTTTAAACCAATTTTCGCGAGCCCTTTCGGTAGAAGCGTGGTTCTCCATTAGCTTCTACAAGCGAACGATGACTTTCAATGGCAATTTTCTTTTGATGAAACAATAAAATTAAAGCTCCCCTCAAACGGCATATGTATTGTACCGATTTCAACATTTCTTCAATGAAATAAAAATGAAACTGGATGGCATAACGTTTCTGAAAGGGTCGCTTTAAAAAGTATTGCCATATTTGTAAATATTTTCAAGGTCATCGTGACGATATTAAATAAATTAAGGTCAGGTTATATTTTATGATAACTTAACACACAATAGTTTTAGTTTTATGGTGTTTTCAGGAACAAATACTGAAGTTATCTAGTGTAAAATCAACAAAATTACTTCCTGAACCCCCTACCCCCCATTCCTCCTTTTAGTACATTGTAGAGACTTTTGTTTCTAATATGAAGATAGATTTAAAGTATTTCCTTCACGGAAAAGTAGATATGAATTGCACTACTAAATTTCTATTTAAGTTATATATATATTGTTTGGCCATTATTGAACTGAATCAGCCATACAAATTTATCTAATCGTCAACACAGTGAAATCCAAGTAGATTTCGTTTCAAAATGAGGTTATGTCGAGTCCCCATAAGATAAGTTTATGGTTGAATCAGCCATACAGTTTATATAACGTTTAAATATTCATTTTAGTCTATATAATATCTATGTCCTTCTGCAAATAGAATAAATTCTCACCAAATTAGTTAAAAACTGCTAAATAAACTCATTTATCTACCAAACCGAATATTTCTTTTTCAGTGAATATATAAGAAATTTCCAGTCCAAAATTAATGAAAAAAAAAATAATATTCAACCACCCAAGTTTACATAATTCTTCCCCCCCCCCCTTTTTTTCCATCGACTCCCTTATAGAAATACCCGGAGCAAATCGATTATCGATTGTATCCAGCGGAATTTCATCTAGATTTTCAATTTGAAAAATATAAAGAGGGTTTTGGAAAGTAGGGTAGCTTATCGCGTCCGCACTCGAATTACCGATCGGATTGATTTTTCCATTTTATCAAAAGAAAGTTCGTGATCTTTCCCGTTGCCGACTTGCATTCCCGGACCTCATTCCCGGTAAGCTAAGGTTATCCAATAAGAGGTCCGCGATATCTTTGTGTTAACGTGTGTCCCTTGTAATCCTCACTTTATTGGCTCGACATGTGCCAAATCCCCGGAATACTCCGTCTTTCGCTATCAACGCGCGTAAGACAAGGAGGAGAATACAAAAAAGGAGGGGGGGTAAAAAAAAGAAGAAGAAAGGCTTAGTCGATGCACGGGAAGTGGGGGGGACGATCATAAACATGTCGCGCTTTATTGTTTTTAATCAATGAAAAGCTCTACGTCAAGTTTGCGACGTGATTTACCGGCATAATAAATACGTAAAGCGTTTATTTTACCGCGGCAAAATAAAGATACACCGATTACCGCGGGCGCGAATTCGCGCATCCATCAATAGCTTTTGATTGAATTTCCAGTGTGCAAATTCAATCAAACGAAATACAATTTCGCTGTCCTTTTCCGAAACGCGGGATAAAAGAGGTGGGGAAGTGTAAGGCGGAAAGAGAAAAAAAATAAAGGTATTGACATTTTTCGGACCGGAATTGAATGGATACTTTCCGAAAAGTAAATCTGACGAAAAAAAAAAAAACAATTTAAATTGCAGTACCTTATGAGTTCATTCGGGACTTATTTTGCAGATAAGTGGGTGAAAGGGGGAAGGGTCTTTCGGTTTAAGCTTGCCGAAACAAATCATTGAAATACTCGCGAAAATACCGCAGGTTTCGATAACGCGTCTGAATTTATAAAATAAATATTGCGATGTGAAAAAAATAAGTGATAGTAACACGCAGAATTTTTTCGTGTCAATTTGGGGATATATGGGAGAAGGTACTAATTTTGCCATTGAAAATAGTAAAAATGATGATATACACGCAGAGAAAAATTAGAACAAAATTTACTATACCTTATAACAACACTGACGCAAATTCATTCCATAAATCATTATTACTTGGCGAGTATCAAAATATTGGTAAACGTCCTTCAATTTTTACTATACTAGACACTA
>JABFPN010006364.1:0-11669 GCA_022817305.1 Leptoteleia sp. ZL-2020 | reverse complement strand
TATAATCTACTATAAACTATAGTTACAGATACAATAAAGACTCTAGTAAATATTACTAATGGCTATAGTATTCACGAAAAGTAACTATAGTACACTAGTCATGAACACTAGAATTTTCTCTCAGTGTAGTGTTTTTAAGAGTAATATAGTTGTATATATGTATAAAGCTAGAATATAATCATGATATTTATCATATTTATATGCACATAATTAAATATATATCTGTTTTGGAGCATTATTTTTTACTGTTTTTGTGAATTTTAGCTGATATACAATTCAATTCCTTTTTGAATCAGTAAAATTTTCATATCAATTCTCAGTGTATTTATTAAACTGCACAGAGAAAAAAGTAATTTTGTTTCTTTTTTCAGCTGACCTATATATTTAATTATTTAAATATAATTAAATATATTCGTTATCGAATAAAAAAATTTAGTTCTTTTAACTTAACGCTTTTAATCAAACTATTTTAGTTACAAATCCTATTTTTTTTTCTCACTGTACTGCGTAGCTTTTAAATTTACCTATTAGTTTTAGCAAAAACATTTACTCTTCCAATATATCCTTAAATTGGCACAAAACATAGCAATTTATGATATTCCATTTTTCTCAGTGTAAACTTGGCCTCTCAATGTATATTATTTTCCTTTTCTTCGGCGTCGAAAAGTGTCGCTTTTTGTGTACAAATTTTTGCCGCGCGCACATCACGCGCTTTAAAACTTTGCTCGTTTTTTCGCGTCGAATGTCGAAACCATCGATAATATTCCCAGAAATTACGAAACGTCTCGAATTCCACCGAGAAGTCTTTAAACGAAGACGCGCATTTTCAATTTCCGACACCTTCCGCGCGGAGGTGTAAATTGAACGTATTATTTACCGTGAGAAAAAAAAAGTGAGATCAAAGTTATATCGAAATGCGAGAAATTCTTCCGAATACGAAACCTTTTCCTTTTGATCCCTTTTAATTTTTTCACTTTGCACCCGGGCGGTGCATTGTTTTCGTCTGACTTGTTCATTGTCGAATCTATGCGATCCGCGAATTAGCGCACGAAAATAATTGCGACTTAAAAGCATTTGTTGTGTAAAAAAAAAGGCATTTCAAATACAGTTGTCGAAGTTAAACGAAACGAACCGAGCGAAAAGTTGAATAGTTTATACGCGATAACAATTGAATTAACAATAAACTGATGCGAAGAAGATAAAATTCCCCGTGCCCCTTACCCCCACCCTCCCCCTTAGCCCCGCGCCTAAACCCCCATGTTATTATAAATTGGGTAAATAAACGCGATGGCTGCGCCATTGAATCACTTCAAGTGCAACAGCGAGCGCTCGGCGTTACATAAGTTGCGCGTTTCACAAAAATAACTCGTGCCATATTTCTCGACTCAGCGCAATATCAAATGTACCACTCGTTAGACGAACGCGCGCTCGCTTGCAGTTTAACAGCAGCATTTAAACGCAATTCCGCTTGCAAGCAAAATCCCCGATAACTTCTCGTACGCGCAAACGAAACATTTCAAATTAATTTATTTATAACAATTGAATTTGCCTTTATAATTTAAACGCGAAATACGTTTCATTTTAAAATCTCTTTTAAATATTAAAAAGGAAAAAAAAAGGCAGACTGATTGAATTTAATCGATAAAGTAAGGTTTTAGTATTATATAATTTAATTATATAATGTTATTGATGATTTTTTACGGGTACGAAGTGGTTGAAAAAATCCTGACGTCTCTGTAAATTTCGTTATATTTTCGCAGTGAATTTTCAATGCAAAATAATATCCGAGCAAAATTAAATAAAAACACAAACGTTACTTGAAATACACGCTTCGTTTAATATCGCGGTAATATCATTATAATACACATAAAATTATCTATTATATAAGTGTTGAAAAATTGATTGCACAAATTTTAATACACATTAAAAGCATTATACGAATAATACCTGCTGTTATTATAACCGGCATGTTTTTTTTTGTTCATTAAATGACGCTAATATAATTTGCACAATTTATATTATTAATTGTAAATTAAGTTTGACGAATTAAAGATGACATTAATGTGTCTGGAAATTTTCAAAGTTGATTAACAGACGAAAGAAAAAAACAAAGAATGGAGTATGTATATGTGTCGATAATTAAATGTGACGAATTACGCCAAATGAAATAGTCGTTAAGCAAGGTTGCATTCTACGGATACTTAATTAACTACATTCATTCAAATAAGAGTATTGCAAGAACGTTCTATATAATAAAGTGTATTAATGGATTGATGCCGTGCATGTAAACACGAGAGGGTGGATAACAAATTTTATCGATATTATTTTTTCTTTCTTTTCTTCTTCTTTTTTTTTTTTTTTTTAGAAAACGTGTTTGTTGAAAATAGATGTTCAGTTATCTTCTTGAATACAATGTTTCTATGGACTTTAAACATTTTTTCCTTCAATGAATATCTATATCCTTTTGCTAATCACAGAGAAGAAAGTAATATTAAATATTACCATACCTTCTGACTTTGGAAAGATATTGCTTATATAATTACTATACCAACGTAATAACATCTTTTTGTGATACATTAAAAATTATATTATTTATAAAAAAGTTACCTGGATTTAGGGTAATTATTACCACACTAAAAATAAAAATTTACTAGGTCATTCATAAAGTTTTCCTGAAATGTTATGGTAAAATAAGAGATACTGCAGAGAATATCTTTCCAACGCCAGAAGGTATAGTTATTTTAAATACAAATTTTTTCTCACTGCGTGTGCATGCATCTATTTTAACATAAAAATCGTCCCAAAAAAATGTTGTCAAGGACAAAAACGTCATTTCTTATATAATGATGAACTTAAGGTGGACAATAATTGTCAATTAATGTAAATCTCCTTTGAACTGTACCCTTAGTGAAAACAGACCTCGAGAGATATTTGCAAAACTCTGAAAGGTTCTATAAAGATTCAATTTTTGCACGCTCATTTAAAAAGAACACCCACTTTCGCGCAAAAAGATACCATTTGAATGAAACAGACATTTTTGAGAGTATTATTAAATTGTAACACGTACAATTTGTTTGGGAAAAACATTTTTAGCGGATGAGAAATTGCCTGTCATTACAACGAGTCAGATTTACCGTCGAACCAACTGCCATCAACGTTTTTACTCGACACTTGCTAAACGAGCAAATAAGAAAAGCACATCGCAAGAGACTGACCGTTTTTGCCCACGTTTAACGATTCCGTCGATATTTTCCCATTGATGCCGCGGCATTTGCGGAGCGATTGCTAAACGCGCGATCGCTAAATATGGCCGCACGCTCCTGTTCAATTAAACCCCTGTAAGTTTCCAAAAAAGACAACGAAATCTAGGTAATGGACCAAAAGACGAATTGGATTTCTCAATATCTCACTGAATTGTTAACGAGCAAACGAATCGAAGAGCTGAATGCAGCGAAATTCTCGGAACTATCGTCCTCCATTGAGAGAAAAGATTAATAAAAATTAATAACATAGTTACTAAACTGGTCATATACTTAGAAAATTTGAGAAATTACTATTTTAAGTTAGGAAAACGTATCCAATTTGTTGAGAATTATTCTTAGAAAGCTGACAATATATGTCAAAAGCTGACACTTTTTACTAATTTAGCATAGTAATATTTCAATTTTTGTAAGTATAGTACCAGTTTGTTCGCAATATCAGTAATTTTTATTAATTTTTTCTCTTAGTGTATATATTTCAAGTTTTGGAATAATTTCCATCCCCCAAATGAGTCAAAAATGGAAGTTTTCAAATTGTTCTGAGAAAAGTACCACTTTATGGACAGTAACAAATGACAAATCTTTGTGCCATTTAAAAGAAACTTAAATGTTAAATTCGTTGAGATAGCTAATTACCTAATCTCATTATAAATTGTTTTCTTATCAATGGAGACGTTAATTTTGTTTATATCGTCGCAAATAATTAAAGGACAGGCTAGATAATGAGTTGAGATATGGTAGTGAGATTAATCTCGGTATTTAATTTTAGTGGGGTAATTAGTGCCACTTTAAAATATCTTTAATGTACCGAAAAATATGTGTTCAATTGTTCAGTGGACTGTGATGATTTTGAAGCTGCTATAATCTTGCAAACTACGAATGCAATTGAAGTGTAGGAAACTTTCTCAGACCATAAAGAAGGACTTTGTTGGTGGAAGTAAGCCATTGCACAAGTTTCGTCACTCAATTTTTCAGTCCATATGAAAATAGTGATTTTTTTCGTTCATACCAAAACTTTAACAACAATATCATTTCTCAACTTGCCCATCATCGCTTAAATTTCGCCAATAACTTGGATTGGAGCAAACACAGTACTTTTCCCCCAAGTTTTTGCAGTTTATTTTTCTCTTTCTATACAAATAATCGAAGGAAGACAGTTTAAGTGGCAAATTTATATTTTTTTACTATAAATAAAATGCAATTCTTTTTAGAACAATTTGTAAAACTTCCTATTTCTGCTTTCATTTTGACAATTTGGAAAATACTTTTATGTTTTCTTCTTTATAATAATAATAATAATATATTTCCGTACAATTTGGAGTTTTTGTTCCCTTATGACAAGCCGACTCTTCAATTGCTTTCCCATGTAAACAATGTTCTACTTGAACTCATTACTAATATCATTCAGCAATCAATAATTTTTGTACGTCATTTATAGTGACAAAAATAGCGTCCCTATTAAATAAAAATTAATACTGTCGCACGATCATTGAGTTTGCGAATTTGGGAAACAATCGGTAAACAAAATTAAATCATTCTACGTAATAACGAAATTGTGCAATTGCAAAAGATTGAATAATAAAATCAGCGAACAAAAAGCCCGCCCGTCACAATTGCCGCAATAATTGTTTCGTTTAATCGAGTTCATTAAAGAGATTCGCAACAATAAGTAAAATAATGAATGATCTTTATGAAAAAAATTTATTCACACAACTGTAATAAAAAATAAATACAAGCATATAAAATTCTACGATTTCATAATGTAATACAATATTGAAAATTCAAGGAGAAAACAATAAATAACTCATAAACGTTATCGATATTTGTGTAATATTTTATGCAACTTTAAAAAATGTCCTCACAATTCATCGTGGATTATTTCAAAATTTCTATGAAACATTGCAATACTAAAAACATTTATTTACGTTTACAATCGAGTTCGTGAAATGATCTGCAGCCGACTTTCATTTCAAGTCATTAAACAAAAGGAGTCAACGCAACGTGACCGTCAATGTTTCACAAAATATCAACTTCATTTACGTATGATTCGCAAAATTCATGCTTCACTTTTGTTTTTATTTTGTTTTTTTGCATTTTATGTCGTTCCTCTTTGCTCGCTTGATTTGTTTTAAAATTTCATAAAATGTCCCGTTAATTAAGAAATGTTTAAAACAGAACGGAGAAAGAAAAAAAAAATGGTGAAAAAAGAAAGAGTTAAAATTGCGAGCAAATTTTCACTCCAGATTGAATTGAAAAGTTGAAAATTTTACACAAACTTTACAAAGTTTTGTACATAATTTTGGTAAATACATCCGCGACGAACTTTATAAATTGTTCACAAAATAGGTTTTCTGTTGTTTGAAAAAGAGATCTGACAAATTTAACACAGCTCTTGTTCTCATCGAAAAACACATCCACTCCGCACCGACAATTGAGAAAAGCCGATTAAAATTCGCAATCGTCTCGCCGTAGTCTATTGTACAACGAAGAAAACTGAAAGTTAACTAATAATCTTAATAACGATTGATAACCGTCGAAGTTCAACGTGTAATAGTGCGCACGCGGAGAATTACGCGCTCCTCGTCCCTGCGAACATTGTAATCGCAAGTTCATGCGTTTCCAGATGCTTTTCGGCAAAAAAAAAAAAAAGTAAAAAAAAAAGTAGAATGTCACAGGAAAGAACTTGGCTATGTGAAGGCGATTACCACTTTTGAACATAGTTCAAAGGTAACGAACCGCAGTTTTCAATATACTTTAATTAAATCGTTGCGTTTCTTTCCATCTGTCCTTTTTGCTTCTAATATATATATGTATATACACATATACATATATATAATATATGTAATAAATAAACTAGTACAATCGTATTAACTAACAAAATTTCACCTCGGACGAAAGTAAAATAATGAAACAGAATAAAACTCCCGATTCCACAGAAAAAAAAGAAAAAAAAAAATCAAGAACAATAACGAGATTCAAAAACAATTATTCATAATGTTTCATTTTGCGTACACTCACACTTCCATAGATCTATACACATATATATTTAATATAGAAATGTAAGTATACGGGATGATATAAACAAATTTTGATTTATAATCAATTGACGTTCGAAAATCGTGTGTCAAACTTAGAAGTAACTGGCACCATTGCACTTGGAAAAGGAAGAAATATTGTATCAATTAACAGTCATTATTTTCACAACTTTTCACATGTCCTTAAATTAATGCAATAAAATTTGAACATTACTCTTTCTTTCTCTTTGCTTATACAAAGTAATAAATAACGCTGTTATATTCAAGAAAAAATAAGTTCATACATAAGAGTCCCCGAAAGTCCAAGTGGCGTAATTCTACTTGCTGTTATTAGTTAACTAGAGTCAGGATCACGTTCAGCTAGTGACATTCTGTTAATGGCACAAGTTTACCCTGTCGGCGTGACGTTAAGGTAACGTTAACTAAAACGTTAAATATCTGAAAACGACTGTAACGCGAGTTACGCCCCTCGGCAAGTAAGGGACTATTTACAATCAAACAAGTTGAAGAAATCATTTCATATTATATCATTAAAACGATAAATATGTTGCTTTAATTGCCATTCCGAAAAAACTGCCAGCGAACGAAAGATAAATGTTGATTATGTTTTTTTTTCTATCAAACCTATTATATCTGTTACGTTAAATCCAAATATAAATACACGACGTTTAATTTTAGATCAATTAAACGAAAGAAGAAAAAACGTTAATTTCTTTTCAATTCCTCATTGACGCCGTTCACTTTTAACTTGTCTTTCAAGTTAATTTAGATTCCAACAACAATTCCGACTTTTGTTTAATTTCTGTCAACGAGAAAAGCGTTTTCCTCGTTTTCGGCGCGCGCTGTCACTCTCGCGCTCGTTAACAATTGTCCACTTTGCGCTACTTGTTGCGTAACGTACTGCGGTACGCGAAAAGCAATACTTTCAATATTGAAAAACATAATTATTAACGGTTAAATTGAACAAAGAAATTGTAATGTTCAAACCCTTCCATCATTTATTTTAATTTAATTTCCTAAATTTGTTATTAAGAGTTTATCGAAAATAATGACTGCGTTATAAACAGCGACGACTTTGAGTGCCGTTGAATCGTTGAAGTTTGATCTTTCATTGACACGATTTCCAGCGCGCGAACACCACCAAAATTTGTTTACCACCGGTGGAAACAAAAGAAGAAGAAAAAAAAAAGAACACACTTATGTTTCCCTCTTGCACTATTACCGTCTCGTACTCTCGCGTTCCCATAATCTACGCACACTCTATTCAATAAAACAATAATAATTCGTCATAAATAAATCTAACTTTGCAATAAATTATATATAATTACTATACACTTATTCATTGTAATATACAGAACAATAATTTGCTTCTCTTCATCATAATAAATTGTCTAAATAATTCGTTAAATATAGCTAAAAAGTCTCTTGCACAAAATGTAACATGAAATTAGCAGAATCATTTCAGTCGAGGAGCGCGATTAACATATTTACGTAACGTTTTATTTGCAGCGGTGCACGTAAATATGTAAATCCGCGGATGCCTCGCCACGATCCGGCCGCATTTTAACACCACTGACCCAATAAATCAGAATTCCGCCTTGCAAAATTTCACTTATCGGGACTTAAGTGCGATTTCCGTGCGTCCTCCCCTCCCTTAACCTTCGGGTGCGCGCGCAGTCGCGACCAGTTGTCGCACGAAACGAAGGAAAACAAATGAATCGGATAAATATAAACAAAGTGCGGAGGGGTCGGGGAACGGGGTGGGGGTTCGGGAAACACTCGTTCAGTCTTTAACCGGTGACACAGTTTCAAAAATGTACATCAAAAATATTTGTCGACATTATGTGAAAAGCGCGCGCGCGCGCGCCCACTCGAAGGTTAAAACGGGTCGGGGGCAAAACAACAAGAACTCGAACGAAGCTCGACGCGGAGAGCCCCGGCCACTCGCGACGGGAAAAACAAAAAACGAGGAACAGAGAAAAAAGAAAAAGAAAAGAAGTCCGCGCGTATTTATTGTACGCAATCAAAGTGGTCGCTCTAACGACGTTGTTGCTTTTCACGGAACTCGCGTCTCGACCGTCTTCCCGGTTCAATTGCGGTGTCAAATCGCCGGTTGAGCTCAATTAATCGAAGGATCGATCGGTCGATCGTTCGGATTCGCGGTGCGCGCGGCATGTGCACGTCGAGTGATTGGTCGCAATTGAGCTGAATGCAAAAACTCAGCCGCATTGTCTTCTTCCTACGTTTTTCATTTAAACTTTTTCGTCTCCTTGTGTTTGTTTGTTTGTTTTTATTCAATAAATGCATTTTCATGAGAGTCACGTGGTCGACCGTCCAGCCGTCCCGTTGTAAAGCAAAAATGTCGCGCACATTTCGTCGAGCTTGTCTCCGTTTGCGGATCGAAGGGGGAAAAGTAAAAACGCGCGCCAGAGCTCGCGACCGATCATGAATTGGCCTGTGTAACCGGGGGACTCCGTGGCGAAAAAACCGTACACTACCAGCAAGAGAAATCGATTTTCAAACATCCAACACGGTGGACACTAACGCCAATCCCACTCGATCAAGTGCGCTATTCTTTGTTACAGATACACATAATGCGAGGAAACCAACGCCAAATCAGATTCTTTTCATGATTGTCCGAAGAACAAAATTGCGCCTACGGGGGTGCGCCAGTTGTAGAAGCGCACACTACAATTAAAATAATAAAAAAAAAAGGAAATAAATACATATATGTATACATATATATATAAATATATATACATATACATGCACACACATATGTACACTCTTAAAAAATTCCATTTCTTTCAAAACACTTTTCGTTTATATCCAGAGTCTGTTCAAAATAAAATGAATGATTTTAAACGAAAATGATTGGTTTAAAATACGCAAGATCTTTCTTTCGAAACAGAAATGAGACGCTTTATTGAACAGTATATAATTTGTGTTATTTTTAGGAATTGTTCAAATACAAAAGGAAATCCTTTAAACCCGAGAAACAGCACACACTCGAGTGAAAAACAAAAGAGCGCCAATATGTATTGTAAAACAAATTATTGTATACCTTTTCTTTTTTTTTGGTATTTACTTTTATACACATGGATAATACGTAAATTCCTTATTGACTGTTTAAACGGTTTTTAGCTTGTATACTAAATGAAAATAATTTTAAATCAATGGCACCGTCTTCTTACTTTAAGAAGAATGCGAACTTGTGTTTTTCTTTTAAATGATTTCCCTCTGAAAACTAAACGAACGGAAAATCGTTTTAATCTAAAAAAAAACGATTCGTTTCAAATTCAAGCGATTGTTTTAAGAGTGTATCAATAAACATATATATATATATATATGTGTGTATATATATATTTACATTTTAGTACACTGTCGAGCTCGCAATAGAAACCTTAAAATAACCGGAGGAACCTAGTATTTCTAGATCGTATGTACAGTACGTGCCAAGTTTTTGAGTCTAAAGCTAATTTTCTCTCTTTTCGCGCTCCCGCTAACCAAGTATATAATCCGTTGCTCCGGATGCTCTCCTTCCCAGGGCTGCCATTTGATACAAATGTACGTTACGTATATATAACAGGTTTGACACGTTGATACGTTTACGCATATAAACATTATTTATATGTCAGCTGAATTGCGTGTATTAAAACTGGCCATACTGATATTGCACATGCAAACGAGCATTTCTTTGTTCATGACCGTCCCTGTGCTCTCCTTGAGTTAGTATTTTTCGTCGTCTCTTTCTTCTTTTTTTGTAACGTCTTAAATGAAAAATTGTCATTGCAGATTTCAGACACAAAAAGGAGCACCGAATGTACCTTACAATTTTTCAATATATAAAACTTGCTTTCCTTGCTTTCTCTCTCCCTTCTTTAATATATATATATATATATATATATTCATGTCGTTTAATAATTAACATTTATACCGTACATCACACGGAAAAAAAACGGATAAGTAAACGTACCAATATTTGTTCTAATATGTCAGTTTAATTATATTCAACGGAAAATAAGTGTACTTTCGTGAACACGCTTTAATGAAGCTTTAATGCACAGATGAATAATGTATTTTATAAATATAATGAAATGAACAATAATTTGGGAGACATACGAATTAAAATTATTATCCGAATCAGTAAACGATATTGCCGTAGCAGCAAAATGTTTCTACTTAAATTTGCATTGCTACCGTTGCCACACTGTCTCTACCTAATCCAAAGTACAATTATTTCTGGCTAACGTAACATAACATTTGACAGTTCTCGCTATTCTTTTAATTTTCCGTGCATGATCATGAAGATGTTAAATTCTACGACTAATATATAATACAGTGCAACTTCTCTTGCTGCAAATTGAAAGTTTAATTTCGTTACTTTGCTCTTTTTTGTTTATTATTATTATTCAAAATGCCTATGTAAAAATTTATAAATGGAACATACATAGTCATCATGACACATATGTTTCACGTATGTCATATATATGCCATACTTGTGTACACTTATGTAGCATATATATCACATAAAAATTTACCTTTTATTTAGTTCGATAAAATTTAACATTTCATTTCATAATTTGACTATAATATTATACACACACATATATATATATAAAACTACATCCACCGTAGGGTTCTGGGACACGCCTCGTTTTGGTGTCTTAATGCGAGTCTAAAATACATTTAAAAAAAATTGATTTTTCAAATACTGGAGGGAAATTTGAAATCGATCACTTGTATCTTCTCGGCTGGGCACAGTTGCCCCCCCCCCCCCCGGTCCAACCTTTATTTATATTATTCTTTAAAACTAACTAAACTGACCTTGGGCCAAGCGATAAAAATTATGTCTTGGTCTCGGAACCGTGCGTTTGAAGTACGCCAGCGTTTCGGGACTGGTTCCAAACCCTCCGGCAGATTAGTTACTTTAATGGCGACTTGTCCCCGAACCTTACGTTAGTTATACATGTATGCATGTACATTAACAAATTTTTATTTCAAATTATATTAATTTCTCTTGGTGTAATACACTGCAATAATACACGTCATTTAGCGAAAAGTAAATTACAACGAGAGAGTTTGCACTCAGTTTTTGTGTGTGTGTATGTGTGTACGTACGAGAGTGTCGGTGATCGAGGGTGTATGTTTGTCAGTGTTTGTAAGTATGTAAACTAAAATCATAAAAAAAGAAAGGGGCAATTTTCGAAAGCTTACTCGACAGCACTTTTATCATGTTCCCATGAAAAGTAATTAGAAAAATGCCAAATGACAGGTGAAGGGAATATTAAGACCTTCAAAAGTACGTTCCAAAAAAAAAAAAAAAAAAAAAATAAAAAAAAAAGATAAAAAAAGAAAAAAGAAGAAAAAGAGA
>JABFPN010006363.1:0-11670 GCA_022817305.1 Leptoteleia sp. ZL-2020 | reverse complement strand
TATTATTAATTACCAAGATCTTGGTAATTCGTAATATATGAATTCGTAATATATGAAATAATATTAGTATTTATTTAAAAGAAAGATAATATATCACAACTTTACGAAAACACTTAGTAAAATATACTCATATATTTCTCTCAGTGCAAAAGTCTTCGCAGTTTAACGTACGTTGATGTAATTTTTAATTTTAATTGTTATAGATTTAATCACAGAGAAATATTATGGAACTTCCAATAAATTATAGTAGAACCATATCGAGCAGATTTTCATTTTTTCAAAGTTTAGATTAATTTTTACCATAGTTATGATAAAGAACAAATTAAAATTGAATAGAACAAAACAAAAATTTGAACAAATTGTTTAATTTCAAATTGTTAAAAATATTAAGGAAAAGTTAAGTTTAATTCTAAAATTACGTAATTAGAATGTAAATAATTCTATGTAATATTTGTGCTCCATTTGTTATAATTTCAGTTTACTCTGGTCACAATTGCATATTGGGAGTTGACTCCAACTCCTAACGTGGAGGTGAAGTGAAAATACATCCCACAACTCCAGTTTACAGTTGCTGCATTCGTACGTTCAGTTGTTATAATTGTTTATGCTCGAACTGTACGCATACTGTAGCGTAAACCCTACGAATATTTCCCAGTGCACGTTAGATAAAAGCAACATTTCAGAAATATCAGAATATTATAAGCGTAGCAGCCGGATGACACAAATGACAAGTGTACACTTGTCTCTCGGGCGGATAATTCGACAAGTTTCAAAGATAAAGTTATGACGAGAGGAAAAAGAAAACGGGCGATAAAGATGCGTAATATTTTATCCGTTTGAAATACGAGATTATTCGCAGTCTTTGGAGCCTCAATGTCGAATTATTTTGCCACGAGATTTCGTTTTATCGGGCCGAACTTTTAAAATTTTGACCCGAACAAGTTACAAAGGGGGGAGGGGAGAGGTTCATATTCAGCTAAGCATTTCAAGCATTGGTGTTTCGGGGAAATTCGTAGGTCCGTCGAGGCGAATGCAAAAATTCAATATAACGCTGAATGCGAAACTTTCGATGAAAAATCTGGATAATGCACGGCGGAGGCAAAACTTGTATTTAGTTTCGTTAGTTACGGTATCTGCAAAATTACTTTACCGGTGTAATAATGTTTTTCATGCGGTTTAGTTAAATTGCTTGTAATGGTGTTCTACACTTTTTAGTAACTATGATGATCATTACTATACTAGTATATTAAATTTTGCTATACCACAAGTAAAATTAGTTTTATTTTAGCACGATACTTTTTCATCACAGACGATACATTATACTAACGTTAAATTAACTTTTTAACTATATATCCACTTTACTAATGTTTTACTAATACTCAATAATTTTTATTAAATCTCTTCTCTCCTCATGTAACAATTTGAAATATAATTTTTTCACAGTGCACTTTTTATTTACTAAAAAGTGATCCATGGTACAAGTCAAGGGCGTTGATTTTTTATTCAGTGAAAAGCATTTACAAATATTTATCGTTACTGTAACCCAAAATATTGTCGCTAAAACCAGAAAAGAAACATAAACAAATATTGACTTCGTCGAGCCAACAATGTTCCGATCTCTTTTTTTTTATTATTACGAACGAAATTGTCGCTAAATTTACAACGTACTTTCTACAAATTTGTTTAGTTATCCTAACAATGCCCTTACTCCTCGACGGCTGCTTTTATTTCATTCCACTGAAATTTGCTCAAACACACGGGTTTGAATTCGACGTCGAACAAAATCGCAACAAATTTCACTTTAACGTTTCGCTTTACATAATAAGCGATCGATGGCCGGCTCACTCGAACACGATGAATCAGATAAGTATTCGATTTTCTCTTACTTTTCCTTGCTTTCCAATAAGCCCCCGGACTGGTACGGTGAAAATGCAAAATTTATCAAAATACGAAAACGGTGAATAAATGAACAGCCGGTTCGATCGGTGCGATCTTTCTTGTCGCGCGGGATGGCCCGAATCAAAAAAAAGAGAAGAAAAAAAAAAAATAAAAGAGAAAAACGAACGAAAGAGAAACGGAGAAACGAAAAGCACTCTTTTTTTCTTTTTTCTTGCACTCGATGACGTTCGAGGGATGCACTTTTTATAATTTAACCCGAGCAAATTGTTCCGCTACGGCGAGCCGATCGATAATCAACGAATCAGCCAACATTTCCGAGCCTCAAAACATTTGTCGCGATCACTGACTGAGAGTGCTTTTTGCTTATTGATCCTGAGTATGAAATCGAATTGATTCGTGCCGATGGCGTTTCCGGGGGACTTTCGTCGTTTCCGCGTTGGAATTAAGTTTCCGCAACACGCAAGTCAGGATGACATTCGTTAGGGGGGGAGGAAAAAAAGTAATAACAATAACGATAATACTAAAAGTCGCTTAGCCGTACGATTTTTCGACTTTCGGCGGAAACGCAAAATGTTCGCTTTGCAATCCCGGTTTGCCGGCGCACTCCACTTTTAGTGGTCATCCGCGAAACAAAGTTTACGCAATAAAGCCCCGCGTTTGTTATTCATAAAGCGTACTTCGGGGCGTAAAACTGCATTAAAAAATGAAATTAAACTCCGGGCGGTTTTTTTCTAAGTGCCGGTGACGTCACGCGCAAATGTTCTTATTCAAATTAAGTAAGGATTGTGCGTCCGATGCGCGCGTAATCTATTTATAATTCGCGGGAGAAGTGTGCACGACCTATATATTTGTGTCGGCTATTGGTTCCGGGCGAATAATTTAAATTTTAATGTACCTTAATGAAGCGTTCGTTACACGCATGACCGATGACGTCACGGCCTATACACGTGCACCCGCGTAAGGCACTTTTTTTTTTTTCTTCAAGTACCCCCCGCCCCCTTTGACGCATCCTTTTGCTCCGGAACATGCGTTACGAATGTCAATTGCATCGCTAATTGCAAAACAATGTTCTTTCAACGACTAATAATTAAGTTGATGCGGAATGGAAGGAACCCTGTCGCGAGAGCGGTTCGCGGTGGAAAAATGATGACAAAATGTATCGGGGTCTCGCGATTAATAATGATTTTCTGACAAACAATTAAAGTGTTTTGTTAATTAATTTCTGTGAGCGATCAATTGATGTATCTAATCAATTAAATCGCCAATGAATTCAGAGAAAATGTTGACTTTATCAAGTAATTGGTGTCGTCAGTTAATTGATCGACTTGGAAAGTCAATCAATTGTGGGGTACTAAAAGTTTATGACAGGGGACAATTTAAATGTGTAATGGTGTAAATGTAAACGAAATAAAATATTGCATGATTGTTATGTGTTGATACAATGAAGATAGTTGGAAATGAAACGTTTGTTGGGAAGTTTTTATGAAATATCAAAAAATAATATTTCAGCTTTAGATCAGTTATGGTTATATGGTTTATTGGGAATTAAAAATGGTAAGAATTAGTTTATTTTCTATTGATACTGTGCCAGAGTTGTCTTAGTAGTGAGACTGTACTGTACAATTCATTAAAATGTATTGTTTTGTATAAAAAGTACCGGCCTAGTGTCACCTTAGTACAGGCACGATTCTGTCACTATACTGGCAAACAAATATTTCAATTCAGGATGCCAATACTGGTAATACTGATAGCAACTTATGGAGGTAAATGCTATTTATTTAGCAGAAAATCTCTATGTTTAGACTTTCCTGGGAATTTTATCCATCTTTAGCACTTTTTTATTAGGTTCTTACAAATATTTTGTAAGTATAAATACATGAGTTTAAAGTGCTTTTGAGCAAATAAACTTTATGTATTATAATATAAAGTTATTAATTATTATTAGTTTTTTTTCAAAATTGAGTAATAATATGCAGCAAAAATAAGAATGATTAATCGAATGAGACTTTACTATTTGGAAACCAAAATTACTGCTGAATTAACTTGTCTTGACTTGTTAAAGATATATCCGTAACAATAATAAAACCAGTATTACATGTTTTAATATTCTACATCCGAGAGATACGATGATTCGATTAATTATTACGAAATAAATATTTATTATTACAAAAGCAGAGCTTGAAACTTATAAAAATAGCAATTTTATGTTACTTCTTGATTTATTTATTATCAGGCGCTTTTACTTGGAGCACCCTTGTTAAAAAAGCAATATCCTACCGTCGGATTTTTATTCTTGACGATTGGTAAGGAAACATAAATTGTAAATTTATGTAAGTCGAAATAAATTGTAAAAATTGCATTTGAGTTACAACGCATTCAATAAAAATGATGGATACTTTTCGACGTGACTTTGAAGCAACACCTAAGTTCTTAACATTTACACGATTAAAAAATTATGTCACATTCCGAATTATAATTTTTTATAATTAATAGCACATCTTGAACAAATAAATTAATCTTTGTACACATTAATTAGCCGTTTGTATATATGTTTAATTAAACTGTAAAAAGTTATCAGTTTTTACAATATTCTATTTATTCATTAATATTGCTTTCGAAATAATAATTGCATTATGAGAAATACTGCAATTTGGTCGAAGATCTTACATCATAATGCTTCTAATCAGGAAATATGGTTGAAAAGAGGTTTAACTTGAAATTTTGTATGGATTTAAAAGTTGGAACAAGATCACTGTACACGTTCATAAAGTAAGAATTAAATTTTGTTCGTACACAATTTTCATATTCTACTTTTATAAGACTTATTTGACAAGTTGCAATGTTCATAATAATACGTCATTTTTACATTTACCTCTTACATTTATTTAAATTAAGCTGCAAAGGTAAGATGTAACGAAATTTTATCTTCAATTTTAATAATTTAAATACTTTATTAAATAGCACGGAAAGTTTTTTGCCTGACTTTTTGCACTCACATGATTAAATTTTCTACAATGAATGTACGAATAAAAAAAAGCTCGTAATTATCATATTTCAACGTTTCCTTTTACCACTGCACGATTTAATTACATATCGTGAATAATTACAGCTTCTTAATAGTAATAAACTAAATCAACGATTCGCACTGCGAAATAGATTGCAAATGCAACGCAAGTGCAACTGTTTAGTGAGTGGAATAATTTGTTGTGACTTGTTAAATTAATTGCAAACTTGTAATTGTGACTAGTGTGATAAAAAAACTCTTCGGTTGACAATGTATCAAGTTAGTTTGGGAATTTTTCTACGAGTGCTACTTTTAATAGCTCGACAAATTTACTTTTGTAATATCTTTGTAATTTTTACAGCTTAAAACGTGTAATAAAGTTTTATTGCAAGAAACGTGTTCTGCGGGACAAATATTGATTCGCTGGATGGTTTTCATATTTCATAAACAAACTCTCAGATTATACTTTGGAGCTGTTCTTCCGTTCAAGTTGAGTGCAAAACTAATGCTTATTGAAAGAATTGGTTTTCATATTATTTGTTATTTCGTTTCTACGTTAATACATTTGAGATATTTAATGAAAATAAATAATCAAATGAACACACCAGAAAGTATATTTCAAATTAAAGGGCGTTTTATGGAGTTTATGTTTAACAATAAAAATTTTATTTTTTCTTCCATATTCAAATTCATGTTTATAAAAAGAGATTGAAGCATGTC
The DNA here is from genome assembly GCA_022817305.1 of Leptoteleia sp. ZL-2020. Lineage (NCBI taxonomy): Eukaryota > Metazoa > Arthropoda > Insecta > Hymenoptera > Scelionidae > Leptoteleia > Leptoteleia sp. ZL-2020. The sequence goes on along the minus strand of JABFPN010006363.1, from coordinate 6,047 downwards.
AGTCTGCATCACTTAAATTATAGAAACACTTTTGCGTATTTGTAATGTGGAAATGTAAACTAGAGTATGATATTGCACAAATTTGGAGCAGATATACTTTTAACTAAAAATCAAAGCAACACTTTTCCAAACCAATACACAATGAAATAAAATTGTTTGAAAGTGGCTTTATCAGAGATAAAGCTTTTTAGACAATTTTGCAACAAATACAATTGCTTTCAAAAACATCAGTTCTATTTACTTTATAAATTCATTTTAAACACTCAATCCACAAAACGGCATGAAAACCTCTTCATGTGTACTTAACAAGAAAAAAATGACAATTCATTGTAATTACATATATAAAATATGAAACATAAAATGAATATGAATGTAAAATAAGTCAATTTCATGTATTTTATTTTATTTTTTTTGTGGGCATTTGTAAAATATGTATTCGTGCTCTTTCTAAAGTATATTTCGATTGGTTTATTTAGCTGTTATATGAAAAATAAAAATTGTATTACATTTACGCAGATTAACTGGGTAAATATAAATTTTGTATTTAATTGAGATATTTGATATTAGTGATATTAGATAATTGACATTGTTTACTATACACTTTACGTATTACATGTCATTTTCAATTAATAATCAAAGGTCGAGGTTCCAATTTCAAACTCTGACATAAATATTAGATTTCAATACAATTTTCCTTACCGAAGATTATAGAAACGAGATGGGAACAATAACCGAACTTGAACGAAATCGTCAATTGAATTTTTATTTCATTAATGTAACATTACGTATTTCTTTCAACCGAGAAAATTGCAATGAAACTAACGAAATTCACGTTAACTTTCTCCCTTTATGACAGCCTAAATGATGAATTGTGCTTTCATACTTTTTTATCCGATACTTATTTATGATATGTTAATGCTTAAATCGTTTGGTATAAATTACATGCGTACTTTCGTTCCATTTATTTCACGAACATTTTTCACTTTTTATTTTTCCTTCTTTCAACTTTTTCTTTAAGCTTAAGTTTCTGCTAGATTGATATTCTCCAGGGACCGCAAGTTTTCTCCTTTTCAATAATACATTTTTGGGTCCGCAATTATGAATCCGTCAACTTTGTTTAAACGCACAGTTGGTCGTACGCAATATTCCAAGTTTGAAATTGTCGTTAAAAGAAGGAAAAGTTTCGGCTCCGCTCAAATTCGTCATTTCATTTGCGCGTTTGCAATTGAAATGTTTCGCGTCGCGAATCGTGCCTTATTTATATCTGAATTATTTTGTACGAGGTTCTTCGGTCACGATACAAAATCGATTTTCAGATTACGCAGCGTACTACACTCCAGTTTAATTTCCATATATTTCTTGATATCTTACTTATATTTATGTTTATGGCAATGTTTTTCCTCAAACACCACACAAGTATTTCATTCGTTCTCATTACAGCGGGATATTGAAGATTTTTTTCCTCGGCTAAAAGATCAAGCATACCGAAACAATTCTACTCAACCCGGAAAGTTGTCGTAATCCAATTTCTCGAGTTTGAACATATTTTTTGTTTAACTACATATAAGATATCTTTTAAGCTTGCGAACTCATTACAGCAGAAACGGTATTCGCTTATAATAGAATTAAAACTTCTTTCCGTTCCCCGCAAACATTATTGAATAAGAAAGGTGGAGGGGCGAAAAAAGAGAATTATTTTGAGATAAATATAAAAATGAAAACGTTCGATCATACCGTACGAAACATTATAATATCGGCTCGACTTTACGATCACGTTAGATTTATTACAAAGTTCGTAAATGCTTCGCTGTAAAATTTAAATTTATTCCATAAAAACACTAGACGTTTAAGTGATATTTTATTCAATTTTCGTGTCTTACGGAGGGACGTTATTTGCAAAAGTCACCCGGCAATACGGGCATTGCCGTAAATGAGACTACCGAAAGTCAATGATATGTACCATTGGTTCGTGATTTTACATATTTTACGTTGCAATGCGAGATACCGAATATAATGCGCTATTTGCATTATATATTGCGTAGATAAAAGTATCAAATGTGCGCCATAAAATGGAGCGGTTTAAAATAAAATGTTGATGTGCATTTTTTGAAATACATGTAAAGAGTTTTTATAGTAAGGCAGCTTAAAATTATATTTTTACGATGAGAACGCTTTGACGGAATTAACATTCGTTGGTGATTTGAGGGTTTTTTTTTATATTAAATAAACTGATTATGTAAAAGCTGTATAAAAGTGCGCGCCTGGGATAATCTTCGAATTTAACATAAAATGTTTATACCTTCAATTAATTTGTTTATTTGGCATAATCCAATTTGAAAATCTGTTGAGGGAATTTCGCACGTATATTAACTCGAATAATATTGGTTGTACAAAGTATATTTCGATAATATCAGAGTAAAACAAATTTTAATTCTTATAATCATATAAAACGAGAAAACAAAAATATCACAAATTACTAATTATACTGAGAAAAATAAGGAAAAAATTGAAATTACTGTTTCTTAAAAGTAAATATTTACATTTAAAACTAATGTCTGCTTTTATAAAACAGTACTATTTATTGCAAACCTGTCATGCACAATTAAGAAAAATCATTTTTTTCTGTTATATTTTTCTCGTATTTATATCGATTTAAAGATACATTGGATAAATAATTATTACTGATATAAATAGAGGTAAAGTTTAAAAATTATTTATCACATTTATATATTTAGTATATCATTCAATAATGCCAACAACTAATTTTACTATTACTATTTTTACTATATTTTGTAGTAAAATTGTTCACTTTCGTGAAATATTAATCTATAATTGGATTCTTGATTAATTTGTCCCACCAATATGAAAATCTAAACATTTGTTCGGTGTTATCGCAAATCGAAAATAATATTGATCCAACTGCTTAGAGTGTAGCCTTTATGAATTCATTTTCTCGGTGTACCCTTCATTCGTCGCGCGGAAAAAAACCACAAAATAAATTCACGGGGGGAAAGTCAACGACGAAGCAACAGATAAAGCTACGGCGGTTTTTTTTTTCGCGCCCGTTTGTAAAATTGGAGTAAATGAGTGTTTAAGCAGGAGCCGAAACCATCATTTTTGGCCCATAAATTGCGCATCCCCAGTTTGACCGAGCCATCATTTTAGTTATAATGGGTTTAATAGATTATAGGACGCATCTGCCATTAATAACTATGAGCTAACTAAGAATAGTGGGAATTAAGCGCACATAAATTTGGAAGATTAAGTTGTTAGATTAGAGTATAACTTCTATCCGACTTGATTAGTTTTGTTTCTTCGCGTCGTAAAAAATCAACATTTTTTTACATTAGTCGTATTATAAAGAAAAAGCGAACGAAATTAAGAGGCGCACTTTAATTTGCACTTTCATGAAACGTACACTCACAATAATTTTTATTTAAGAGTAATAGAATATTCTTATATTAAATAGGATTTCCATTCATTATATGGACAAAGCAAAATTCTATTTATAATAAGAATAAATTATTCTTAAAGAACATATATTTACATAAAGAATTATTTCCATTTATATTAAATGGATTTGTTTAAGAGAAAAGAATAAAATAGTTTTAGTTTAAGAATATTCAACAGATGATAACTGAATGTTCTTATTTTTTATTAGATTTTCTTTTAGTTTTAATAAGAACATTTTCTTTGTACTGGTTTCTTAACGCAAGCATATTTTTTTTTCTGAGTGTACGAGTTACGCATAAAAAAAATTGACATGTTTAACAGTCCTTTCCCTTTTACAATGAAACAAAAGCTCTAGTTTTATTTCAATCCGAATCAATATTTTTCAGCCTTACAATCATGATAATTTAATTTTAATTAAATTACAATTTAATACATCAACGATATCGATTGTGTATGACAAAAAATATTGCGTTACGTAAATTAATTCTCGGTATAATTTCGTGAGATTCAGCTTTCTTGGAAAATGGTATCCAAATATGACGTACAATTTCTACACATTTAAGTGGAAAGGCTGAATCGTACGTCTTTAATTAAATGATTGTGATTCCGCAAGTTTTTCTGTCGTAGGGTTGAAAAAAACTTTGATTCAATCACAGTGCATTTTTTTGCGATATCAAAAAGTTGAAATCATTCCCAAGGTAAGAGAAGTTTAGCGGTCGTAAGATTGAAATCAAGAAATTGTTTTTCCTTTATTAATATACCACCATAAAGTTTGCAAAATGATTGTTCTTTTTCTCTTGTATATTATAAAAAATATTCAATTAGATATTTTGATTAACTTTTTTACTTGACAATCATCGTGAAAAATATTTATAGTGCCTTATCGAAATCTTTTTACCGATGATTCCATCAACGAGATTAATATCCTTTGAATTAAAAATATACCATTTTTTAACCTCTCGTTTTGTTATTTTAGAGTACGTTTAATACTCTTAAAATATCAACTTTCTGCACTTTCATAATGAACCTGATAATATAAAAGAAGAAAATAATTAATATAACTTTTTTATCCTTCTACTGTTCGTCTTTTCTTCTGTTTTTTTTTTCTTTTCAATTCTTTTATTGTCTTATTTCTACAGAAGAATAAGACATTTCCTTAGTATATTTACCAGGGTTTAAAATAAATATTGAAATATATTGTTTTCGATTTTTCACGCTTGTGAATAGATTATCATCTTTCAAAAAATAACGTTTTTTTCGTCAACTTAACGTTTAATAGATAATTGATTGATTTAAGGGAACAAGGGTAGAAGAGACATGTCTCGACAATTAATTGTGCTGTCATTTTTTAAACTCAAAAAAAGTACATAAAGTTATACAAGTCGTAAAGTTAATATCATCATAGATAATAATGTAATTTTAATTGAAAAAATTTACTAGAACATCTTATTTTAATGTTTAGTAAAAACTTAAATACATTAACAAAAAAAAAAAAACCATAAATTTTCGTCGAGAATGTCAAAGTAGTTAACAATGTTATGAAAGTAATGTAAAATAGTTTTAAAAATTCATGAATTCAAAAATGCATATGCAACGCAAAAACCTATAACACGTGAATACAAAATGCTTGAACTTTGTTGGATTCTGGGAAAGTTATATAAATTTTTGGTTGCTTAAAAATGCAAAAGTTGAAATAAATTGATTAAAATTATAGTTTTACAGCTAAAGGGAGCTTATTATATTTACCTTTCATTACAATTTTCTTTTACTTTTTATGTTCAAATGATTTAAATGTATTTATTATTTTATATTTTTAATGTTTAATACATACAATATGCATCAAATGTTACTACTTTGTACATAAAATTGTAAAAAAGTTTAAAAATATCAATTTGCATACACCGTTTATATTTTGATTAAGTCGTGTCTTTAATTTGAATAATAAGATTAAAATGCAAATTGATAATATTTTGAAAAGGATTCTAAAATAAAAAGTTTCATTTTAATTTAATGTGAATTAAAGCCGATAATAGATGCGTAATAAAATGGTAAATTAATTAATGTTATAATTAGATTATTATAATAATGATCTACAATAAAATCCGATATTTCAAGAATATCAAAAAATAGCTTTTAATCATAGTGAAGGTAGATTCTAAAAGACATTGACAAATCAGAGAATTCAAATAACAATCTATTACCATAATCGAAACATTACTTTTTACTCAAAAATAATAATAATAATAGTTAATTTAAAATCTTGACTTATTTATTCTTTAAATTAAAGTTATCATTTGTTTCAAAATTTCATTGCACTTAATTTTAATCAATCGACTATTATTATCAATCAATCAATTGCGCTCATATAATATTCCCATGTGGAAATTGCCAGCACTGACAAACGGCCCAAGCTTGGGCCAGTACTGGCTGCCAGCATACGGCAGACAGCATTGGCCCAGCAATGCGGAAGAGCCGAATGACAACAGATTCTGTCGTATGCCGGATCAATAACGGCAGTTGAATTGTTTTGTTTAACGGGCTTCAGCCAGTACTGTGCCAGTACTGGTTTACAATAACGGCCGGCGTTGTAAACC
>JABFPN010006362.1:0-11672 GCA_022817305.1 Leptoteleia sp. ZL-2020 | reverse complement strand
TATTCTTTACAATTTGTAATCATATATTGGTCAAATGTATTTATAAATTGGTACTTATTATAAGTTTTATATTTTACGTAAAAATTTAATATATTTTACAAGTTGATCTTGGTAATTAATAATAAAATATTCGTAATATATGAAATAATCTTAGTATTTATTTAAAAGAAAGATAATATATCACAACTTTACGAAAAAACTTAGTAAAATATACTCATATATTTCTCTCAGTGTACGATGAGAGTCAGCGTGGAGCTCAAAAACGATACGTTTTTGAAACGAAAAAATGTAAAAAAAAGGCTGATTTAACTTCTACGGTACTACTAGCCAAATATAATATAATAAAAGGATATGGAAAAGTTGTAGAAAAATACGGGAGCATTATGGAAAAGTTACGGGAATCTTATGGAAAGATTATAGGAAGCCTATTAAAAATTATAGAAGTGTTGTTTGTATACGGATTGTTTGGGAGTTGTCGAAAACTATTCTGACGTTAGAAATACGTCATAACCCCCACTTGTCCGCTGCCGCTGATCGCTGGGACAGTGAGGAGCGAGCAGCGTGGAGAAAAGTCTCGATTTAAATGCCGATACAAACGGCACTTCCAAAAAACCTCTCCGCTTTAAACGGCCGGACTAGCGGCTCACTAATAGAAAAGGTCTGAAGTACCTACGCGAATGCGCGAATTTATTTGAGTTTATTTTTACGAACGTGTTTTCAGCTGAGGACAAGGAGATTTCTTGGGGCCAAGCCGACTAACTTTGCTGAATCCGGATTGTATCAGAAAGATAACAATTGTTCATCAGATTTGTAATTTTCATAAGTATTTCCAACCTTATTCCTTATTCGAGTGTTCTCGAGCCTCTCACGTGATACAATCCGTGAGTTATACACCTCTGATTCAATCAGAGATCCTTCCTTCGAAACACTAGATGCAATCTAGAGTTATCCTTACGCATTCAATTCCACCGAACATAAGCATCTGTTCGGAATTCTGCAATTTTAATTTATTTATTTATTACAGATACTTATATTTAATTGTTTCTTTTTCTGTATATTTTCATTCTTCTTTTTTTTTTACTTTTTATTTTATAATTCATTGCCTACTTTAATTCTTTTATAATGTTAATTCTTTTTCATTAATTAATTTAAATTCTCTTTAGAAAATCGGTTATTAATTGTATTTAAATGTAATTTTGTTTAATTTTGAATAAAAGTAATTTGGGATTTAAATTGTACTCTACTGTGTTTACTTTTCCTAATATATATTTGCTCGTCCGTCAGTTTATGTTTTGATTATACAGTCCATATTTATCAGATTGAAGATTCGGAGAAACTCCGTTGATCTATATTTTCTCTCTCAAATAAATCAAACAATAATCAGGTGATTACTCGATGAAATCGAGTCTAATCTCCAACAAGTGTAAAGAATTGTTATGTTATTAATATACGAAACTTATGGGAATCATTTAGAACTATGATGGAATTTTTACGCAAAAATTGTAGGGCTATTATGGAAACGATTAAGAAAAATTATGCAACGGTTATGGGAATCTTTTGAAAAAATTATAAGTAACTTATGAGAAGATTATGGGAAATAATAGAAAATTTAAAGAATGTTATGAAAGAATCACAGGAACCTTATGGAAAATTTATAGGTATCATAGAAATGTTATGGAAACCTTATGGGAAATTTATAGGAAATTCATGGGAATATTACAGAAGTATTATTGCATAGTTATGGGGAACTTATGGAAATGTTATGTGAATTTTATGGAAACGATTAAAAAAAATTATGCAAATGTTATGGGAATCTGTTGGAAAATATAATTATAAGCAACGTATGGAAGGATTACGGGAAATAATAAAAAATTTAAAGAATGTTATGCAAGAGTCACAGGTGGGAATATTATTGTAGTGTTATCGTAAGGTTATTGGGAACTTAACGTTTCATTCTTCAGCTCCATAGACTCAGCCGCATATTTCTTCATATAAGAACAGAAAAGTAAAACCTCCCGCGAATGACGAGAATTTTGGTCGTAAACTGACATTTCCAAACGAGAACAACTTTATGATATACTGTCCCAGCCCCAGTAAACCACCGATTCTGTTGCATTTCCACTTTCAATCGGTACACGACCAGTTGTTAGCCGGAACGGAATCTGTACTGTCCCAGTCCCGGCAAACCACCAATTCTGTAATATATCAACTTTCAATCGGTACATGATCTGTTGTTAGCTATTACTGAATTTGTATTGGCTAACAACTGGGCCATAGTTAGTGTTATCATTCCAAAACTGCCCCAGTAATGGCAGACAACAGAATCTGTACAAGTGCCAGTACAGGCAATACAGCCGCCAGTACTGTGCCATTACTTGACCGTATTGGAATTTCTAATTGGGTACTAACTAACCCGGTCACGCGTTTCCGTGGCTCAGTAGTTCTAATACAACCAATCAATATTATACCAATCTTTTGAAGTATTTTGTGGGAGGGTAATAGCACTTGGACCCAACTTCAGGCGTTACGAAACGTTGAACGAAATTGTCAAACATATATTTGACAGTTTTTTTAAATTTAGTAATGATAAAAACGTTAGAGCAACTCATGTAAAAATTTATATATACCCCATTCATATTCTATATATGTTTCATATCTGTTCCATATTTGCCCCATAAAAGGTGGTCAACTGTAGTTCAGTGTTAAAGGGTTAGGATGTATTTCCGGAAGACTTTATCCATGGGGTGTTGTCAGGGGGGGGGGTTGAGAAGACCTCCGGAAATGTGTTTAAAACAAAATTTCGTGCCAAAAACGTTCCGTTCTTCAGCCACATAGAATTTCTACTTATCACGTGTTGTCCAAAGAGCACGCACAGCTTTTTTGAATATTGTCATATTAAAATTAACTTATAATGATATACCGTCTTAGCCTATCTATAATCCTACAGAAATGAATATGAAATGTTACACCAGAATTTAAAAGTGTTTGGTAAAATGTTTACATTTTAACACAATACACACACGGAGAAAAAAGAATATTAAAAATTAGAAACCAAGGGATTTCAAAATTTAATAAACTGAATTCCAATTTTTGACAAACTGCTTATTACAAGTTTTATCCATTATGTGTCATTATTCAGTGTCTCTAACATATGCCGTTCATAAGACAGAATGTCAAATTGTACACAACTGTATGGAATTACAATTTTTAATAAACGGATTTAATTTAATTTAGTTTGCAATATAATGATATTCTGCAAGTATAATGCTAAACTAGTAAAATTTTTATTAAATATTATTGGCACAATTCTCTCGGTGTACAGTCAAAGCCACAACTGCATATCAAGAGTTGACTCTAAAACCAACTCTTAACGCGGAGTTGCAGTGAAAATACTTCCGACAACTCTATTTACAGTTGCTGCAATAATATTTTCAGTTGTTATAATTTTTTACACTTCAAATCTACGCATGCTGTTGCATAAACTGCACGAATTTTCCTCAGTATAAGAAAAGCAGTTTTTCCACATTTTCACCCAGCAGATTACTCCAAATTTTGGCGGGGCCGAAGTTTCGGTCTGTTATTGGTCGAAACCCAAACTTTAGCTGAAACCGAAACCGAACCTTCAGTCGGTCACTAATTAAAAACGCAATGGTTATGACCGTAAACATAAACAGATATGATATGGAATAGATTGTAGCATCAAATAAACCAAACACGACGCATATAATTAGAAACTTATGGAACTTGCAAATAATTCCATAGTATATATAACAAACATTTAATTTGCAATAAAAAAATATTCAGGTCAAAAATCGAAATAAAATCTACGCTTATGTTTTAAGTTGAACTATATCATACACAGTAATATCTCTGATATTATTATGAATTTCATAAAAATTGGTTAAATAGCTCCGGAGTTCACCCCGGACAAACACAAATACCCTAGTAAAAATCAAACATATATGTTCATATATGGATTAAGAAAAAACATATATGTTTTTCTTAATCCATATATGTTTTTTCTTAATCCATATATGAACATATATGTTTTTCTTAATCCATATATGACCATATATGTTTTTTCTTAATCCATATATGAACATATATGTTTGATTTTTACTAGGGATACTTATCCCAGAAGTTTATATATATAACATAATTTAAATAAAATATATTAAAATCTTAAATAACTAAGATTTATAAAAATAGGTTATTTGAATTAATAATTCTGATGACTTTATTTTAATATTTCAATTTAAGGTCCTTTTTCCTTGTTAATGAATGGAGCAAATTATTGCTGATATGCGGATTGAGCTTAGGTACATTGGCGATGAGCATATTATTATACGTAAGAATTAAACTTATAAACAAGATAAATAACTTTTTATTTTAATAAATGATTTATTGATGAATAAAATGTTTTAGATTCTATTGGTTACAAGAAATGAAGAAGATGTGGTCAGAATACTGATAATGATAGTATTTGGCTTTCTAGGAATATTTACACTTTGTTTAATAGGAGAGTTAATAACGGAAAAAAGTAGCAGTCTTAAAAACTCCTGGTATATGTTCGTCTTTTATATATTTGTCTAATGTTGAAGATATTTCTTTAAGCAAGTGGTACTTTCTCTTGCATTCGCATTAAAAAAAATAAAAACTCTTAAGATACCGTTACATCTTCAAGGATATAAACAAAGATCAAGAATATTAATAAATAAATTATTATTAATTACTATTAAAATTAAATTATCATTCTTTCAATTTTTGTAGTACATTTTTGGATTTAATGAGAAGAGCTCTGGGCAATTAAAGAAAGAATGAATATGTTTACATAGTGGTTTTACATGTAAACATATTTGTGAAACATGCGAAGTATAATCTATAAATTTGTAACATCGATAAATGCTCTACTTATTAAGTGCTTAATTATTTATTTTTCTAGCTACGGAACCGATTGGATAGACTTTCCTTCAAATACAAAAAAATCGTTTCTTATTTTATTTACACAATGTAATGTAAATTATGTAATCAATTACAATGGCATCTTATTACTGTCCCTAGAATATTTCATAAAGGTAAAATTAATTATCATTTGCAAAAAATTGAGAACGTTGTCGTTGTTGTAATAAAAGCCCCCACTCCTCATTAATAAGAAGATTAATATATTTATTTTGTTTCAGATGTTACAACTTGCTTTCACATATTTCACGGCTATTCTAAATATTAGAGAAAAAAATATTAGTTAATGTTATAAAAGTTATTATATAAGAAAAAAAGCCAAATTTTTAAGAAAAATATATCTTGAGTATATACAGAACAATAATTGTTAAGATTTCTTTCTCGTCTGCTCGAAAGGAAGCAGTATTTTTCAAAATTCTTTGAGAATATTCATCACAGCTTATATTTTTGTGAATTAAATTTTACTCGCGTATCCACGAAATGGCGCTCTGGTCCGTATATTGTAAAATATAAAATAATTAAATTTTAATTATAAAAGACCCTAATTCCGTGCCCGCTGATGACGCGGCCCGAGCGAGGTGAGTCGATCCATCTTAAATTCAGCCTGGCCCGGATTTTTTGCTTGTCTACTTCTTTCTCTCTCCGCTCGCTTTCGCTTTTCATTATTTAGTGTGTGTTCCCCGTGTGCTCGTGTCCGCGGGAGTGCATTAATCCTAATCCTAATCCTACTAAACATGTAACAAACAGTTTGTTAAAAATTAGAATTCAGTTTATTAAAATTTGAAATCCATTGGTTTCTAATTTTTAATTTTTTTCTCCGTGTACATGAGACCGTACCGACACACGACCCCCCACGTAGAAATTTTCATACAGCCCAATACTGGCACAGTACCGACGCCAGGGTTGCCGATACAGGCGTCTATACTGACTCAGTACCGACACCGGTATTGGCCCTGTACAGGAGTGATAACACCGGCAGGTCTACGGTCCAGTGTTCAATCAGTACAAACTCAATACTGGCTTACTACTGATTTGATACTGGCTCAGTAATGTTTTAATAATAATTCAGTATTGTTTTATTTGAATATAAAAAATTTTATTTATTTTCAATTTGTGTATTTGTATTAATATACACAGTTAAATAACTTTCAGTTAGGTTAAGTCTATTTTAAAGTTATTTATTGAAGGAAAATTTGTACCATCCTAGGTTTGAACTTGAGACTCCAACGTGTTAGCCTAATGTTCTGTCCCTGCGCCATTAATCCTCAGTTGCAATGCTATAATCTTTAACACATAAGTATAATAGATAAATGCTGGCACTCTTTGCATACCAGTACCATGCCTGTATTGAACCAATACTGAACAAATAGATAAATTTTACTGACTTAAATCCGTTTGGCTACTGGTGGCAGTACTGGTTCTGCATTGTTTGTCTACTGGCACCATTTTTATACCAGTACATCGCCTGTATTGAACCAGTACTGGATAAATAGATAAAGTTTCATTTGCAGACAAGTACTGGACAATTTTCGGCGGAGTATTGGTTCGACAGTGAAGTCAGTACTGGCTTAGATCCGTTTGTCCACTGGTGCCAGTATCGAGCCAGTTATCAGCCAGTTATCAATACTGGCGGTTTCCACCTTGGCCGTAACCGCATGCACTTTCTTCCGGCAGGCCGATTGAATTGATGTTTTAGAATGGAATTGTTAAATTTAGAAGGGAAATTCATAATAGGCAAATCCACAATTCTCAGCAGGGTACAATCAAATTATTCTCCAATGTCCATAGAATCGCGTTTTGTTCCGTATATCATAAAATATAAATTAATTAAATTTTTAACATCAAAACTCCGTGACAGCAGGGCTTCAACTTACACTTAACAAACAATGCTGAAAGAAAAAATAACTAACATATTTGTTAATTTTCAGCATTATTAAAGAACTCAGGTGGAAATTTTAAATGGCGCAGTATTGCACCAGTCTGGCATACAGTAGCCGACCGTTAGCTCGCAACTTTAGCGCGATACTGGTATGAAACGCCAATTTACTTTGCGGCAGTTCTGACGGCCAACCATCGGTCGCCATTATTGAACCAAACTTGAGCCAATATTAATAAAATACTAATAAATATATATATATATTGTGACGGGGCGTCTTATTGCCCCCGTCTGAAAATTACAATTCTAGAGCTCCACCCGTGAGACCTTGCGTCAGCGCGTTCGCGCATCGATGATACTGCTCCGAGGGGGGTTATTTTTGTTCCAGGTGCAAGGGAGCGCGGGTGAGGATGTCCAGCTGGTGAGTAGGCACCCTCCACCTCCTCGATAGCGAGGTGCAAGACGACCACGCGAATGCCTGAGCGAGAATGAGTGTGTACGTGTGAGTGGGTGTGATATGAGGTACCAGGTTGGGCCTGGTACGGCAACCATTACTTCGCTAGTCCGCTAGGAGAGTTGCGGGGAAGTCTGGGGCTGTGCCGAAGTCTCAAGACAGGCCCGAGTTCCGGACCTATCGTCGAAATTTCCCGCCTTGCGGGAACGCCGAAAGCGTCCCATAAGTCAGCAGCGTTCGGGTCAGAAGAGCGGACCCGAAGTTCGGCCGAGCGAGGACGAGCGAGCTTGCGGTGGGGCAGAGCAGCGAGGCGAAAAGCTTTTTGGCAATTGGCAATTCGGGAGAGTTGGAGAATGCCTAGCGCGGAGGACGGTCAGAGAGGAAATTGTGCACAAACGACATCGTGACCGCAAAAGAGGCCAGCAAGGACATCACCACCCGAGCTCCAGCTCCCGCTCCCGTGTGACTTCACCAACATCGGTCACGAGACCTAGGATCGATAACAGCGATAAAGTCGCGGACGGATTTAATTAGCATTAAACAATCCCCAAGATCCATAAAATTCGACCCGAAACCCTGAATGCCGTGGCGAAGGGTCGAGCAAGAAATATGCCTCATCACAGTGGCGATCCTGCCAGGATCCTGTAAATAACTTCCCGAAATCAAATTGGGACGATTGAGTTCGGAAATTCAGTTCCCCCTCCCCATCTTCTTTTAGTTAGCAAATTTTGGAAGTAATAGTCAGGAAGAAAAACGACCAAAATCGTTTCGTTTCTTGATCCGGTAAATTCATGGGTAAAAGAAAAAAAATCTGTTTTTTTTTATTGTGGTATAAAAAATTGGTAGGCCAATCGGCGGCTTACCGGAGTATTTGTGACTAAGTGGAAAAGGTAGTTTGTGTCTGTGTATGTCATGTAAATGTGGTATATTTCCTGTTAAGTTAGTTAGCGGGATATTTTGAGTGGGTGTACACGAAATGCTGAAAAGAAATTATTTTGTTCTCAAAAATTGCTGTTTTGTTTTTGCGAAAAATCCTGGAAAAAGAACATTTTTCGTTGTTCCCAAAAATTATTATTTGGGAAGTGAATTCCCAAGCCGAATTTACCGAAAGTAAGTCGGCACGATGATTCGGTATTAAATTTCGCATTTAATTTTGAATATTATATTTAGTCGCGTGCAAAATATTGGCCTAATTCGGTACCTTGCGAGAAAGCCTCAAAACAAAAATAGCCATGATCGCGGGACATTATTTGGTTTCGAGACAAATTGTATCGCTCTTGTTTTGATTTCGCCGAAAATGCGAAGCAAAACACCGCGCCAATAAAATAAAATCGCGATATAAAATTCGCGAGTGAAAATTCGGCTCGTGAAACCGATAATTGCCAATATCAGGAGGCAGACGATAACACGGAACGCCGAATGCCGGCGAGAACTCCCGAGTTGGAACGACCGCGCGCCGGTATTCGCGCGTGCGTACACCCAGTCCAGACGATTCGTCACCCACCTAAGTTTAATGTAAGAGAGTTTAAGTTGGCTACTCTGCCAATGAAAGCAGATTTAGAAACGCAGCTTAAAGATGTGTAAGAAATAGCGAACGCTTCTTCTTTAAGCTGCGTTTCTAAATCTGCTTTCATTGGCAAAATAACCAACTTAAACTCTCTTACATTAAACTTAGGTGGGTGACGAATCGTCTGGACTGGGTGTACATTGCGTCAGTCTCGCACATGCGTACGCAGTACCCCCACGATCAGTTGTTCCACAGTTGTTGTCACGCCGCGCAGTGTACGTCGCACCTTCAACTTCGAGCCAACAACCTGGACAAATCACCCGACAGATCAACGTGCCCTATATAAGGTGAGTCCCTGATTATTGTAAGAAAGAAATTTTCCGCGGACGTGAGAAGCGAGCCGACATCGCGACGCGAGTGAAAGTGAACAACGCGGGCGCCATCGAGTCTGTACAGAGCGGCCCAGTGACACCGACCTTTCAGAATATATTTTTAAATTCGCAATCCGCTAGGAACGCCACCGGTTTACCGACGAATGCTGTACACCGACGTCATGATCACGTGTTTTGTATTGTTTTTAATAGTCCGTTGGTCTGCTACATATATCCTAAACGGCGTTCTAATTCTTGTTATTATCACGTGACGTGTCACGTGACTCCGAAAAATTCGTCGGTAAACCGGTGGCGTTCCTAGCGGATTCGGATTTTAGTAGGAAAGCTTCAATTCATTACAAGTATAGGCCGTGTCACTGGGCTGGTACAGAGCGAGACGGTAGACGCGAATTGTGTGCGGCCGTGCGGAAAATCGACAGCCCTCGGCAGCAAGATTGTTCGGGAAGTAAGTGCAGCACGCGCAGGCGCCGAATTTGGACACGCGCACGTGCCGACGGGCGAGACAGGCCGCGCGTACCGACGACGAGACAGGCCACGAGCGGGAGGCAAGTCGGGAGCCGGCCGGCGTGTATATCGGGTTGCTGACGACAGGCATCGGGTCCGTTATATCGCGTAAACAAGTGTTCCGGGGCCGGGAAAAGGCGTCCACGCTCGCGCGAGAGACCCGACAAGCCACAAGACCGACCTCTATCACAACCAGTACAACTTAATCCCTTTCTTTTTGTTATTTTTCTTTGTTGCTTCGGGTACCGGTGATTATTAGATTTATTGTTATTGTTTTTTTTCCTTCTCTCTTTCGTTTTTCTCTATTTTTGTTGTTGTTTTTTTGTTCTTTCTCTCTTTTCTTTCCTTCCTTTAATTTTCGGAACGCAGTATGGTATCGGAGTGACAATTGACGGGAGGAAATCGAGAGAGCTTGTTGTCGCGGTGATACAAGACGGAAGCGAACATTCCGACCGCGCGTCCCTTGAATACGCTCTTTGGTGCGCGGACTGGTCCACCAAATCATGCGGGACGAGATTGCGGAAAAAGCGGCCGCCGCGACGTGTTACAATGGGTGTATTCCCTCAAGGAGGAGGCAGCACGTTGGAGTTGACCGCGTGCGGCATGAATATGGCCGGAATTCTGCCGGTACTGCGGAATCGACTGCGGTGCGCCATTCGGAACCCGTCAGAACTACCGGAGGAAATCGCGGTGCAGTTTAGCGAGTTAGACGCTGGGCAGGTACAGCGAAGTCTCGAGCGCGTACACTCCAGCGAAGTAACCGAAGCGAGGTGACTGGGACCTCCCATGCGCAACCTCCGAGGAGGCCCCGACTGAGACCATGGTAACAAGCCTCGGGGGACCGAAAATATACCGCTTGATTCAGTCAGGGAGGTTTAACCCCCTTCCACCCAAGTCCTGTCGCGCAACGTGATTCGAATAGTATACGCCAGAAAGAAGGATAAAGCGATAACGGTACCAGTCTCCGATACCCAACCTTATGTGTCTCGCTAATTCCATTTTCAGCCATGGATTATTTGCAAGACCTGGGAGCGATTCTCCAACTCCCGAATCTGCGGGAGAATTGGCCACGTCTCCGGGCCGCGGTAGACCAAGCTCTTGGCCAAACCGATGGGCAGGAGACCTGCCGGGATGCCGAGACACAGACCAGTCTCGGTCCACAGATCACGGTCCACCGAGTGGTGCGGTTGCCAAAACCCCACACGGTGACTCAGGCTACGCAAACACCGATAGGGCGTTCCATCTGCCCAACGTGCTTTCGGAGTACGGCTCTGAACAAAGCACCGAAAGTAGCCTCCGCTATCATGCCTCCAACATCTGAGCCAGACGCCGTAGAGCAACCCCCGGAGGGGAAAACCTGGAAGGGCGCTTTCCGTCAGCGAGAAGAGGATGCCCCGTCGGCTGCAGGACCGAGTGAGCAGCGACCTCGCCGCATCGGGTGCTACTTGTGCAATAATTCGTGGCATTGGATGAAGCACTGCCCACAACACCGAGACCCGCCGCAGGTAGTCTGCTTCCGTTGCGGGCTGGTTGGGGCAACTACCGTGATCTGCCCGAACGCCGATCAGCCGTGGCATGCCGAACATGACTGAGTCGACTCGCTGCGGTAGGGGACTCGACGCAGGATAGCCTCCCGAGACGGGACGATCGACTCCGTGTCCCGATGTATCGAGACCCGACTGTTCTTTTTTTTCTTGCGTTTTCTTCTTTTTCATTTTTCTTTCTTTTCTCTCCTTAGTTTTTTCTCGTTTTCTTTGGTTTCTCCATTTATCCATAAGCATTGGTACACATTTTGTTTTTTTTTTTGTTTCTGTTTAGATTAGGATCTGAGGGGTCGGTGTCGTTCCCCCT
Organism: Leptoteleia sp. ZL-2020; assembly: GCA_022817305.1. Classification (NCBI taxonomy): domain Eukaryota; kingdom Metazoa; phylum Arthropoda; class Insecta; order Hymenoptera; family Scelionidae; genus Leptoteleia; species Leptoteleia sp. ZL-2020. The sequence goes on along the minus strand of JABFPN010006362.1, from coordinate 129 downwards.
TCACATTTATCGCGGATCATTAATGGCCATTTTAGTCTAATAAAAACTGATTGAACTACAACCCCAGTTGTCAGATTAATACTTTCGTGGCACCCACCTTTTTTTTTTTTTTTTTTTTTTTTTTTTTTT
>JABFPN010006361.1:0-11672 GCA_022817305.1 Leptoteleia sp. ZL-2020 | reverse complement strand
TTCCAATTTGGATCCTCATTGGGCCCTCATACATACCAAGCGTTACGAACTGGTACGGCGCCCTATTTGGAAACCAAATCGGTGCCCGATTTGGAAACGTGGAAAACGAATCAGGGCCACATCTAGTTCCATGCTGAATTTCTATTTGGGTAACTCGAAAATGGTCTTAATTCTTTATTAACACATTAAGACAGTTCTTCAATTTTTTAAAAAGCAATGATTTTGCAAACAAAATAAAACCCAAAAAGGGGGAATTTTTGGGGCAATATTTTATAACTATGTATCAATAGTTGTTAAACAATTTTGTCCAATAACTTTTTGCATGATTAAATGTACCATTTTTTTGCGATTCAAATTCTTATCCCGCGACAATCAGCTTCTTAAGAAACACGTTGTCGCACGAAGAGAAGAAAGGCAACGACGTGGGTTTGGGAAGGGGTAACTTAAGACGAGTCTAAGTGAGTCTTCCGGTCGCCAGGCAATGATAGTCCTGAGAACTGAGCCGACCTCCGGATACATGTTATGCATATGCGTTACGCGACTACATACGTGTGATGTATACGCGGACAGAACAACATGACAAAATATCTTCATTTGGCTTCATGAGTGACGCCTCGGCGGGCTTGCGCTGAATCATCAAATTCTTTTTTCCCGAATCAGAAGATGTCGAAAGGTCAGGCAGAAAAGAGTGCAGGAAAAACATAATCGTCGCTTCCAATTATGCTCGACAATGAGCCGTGTGAACTTTGAATGAATTATCAAAAAATTACGGTCATTTTACGGCAAGAGATTCTCTCGATAGCGTTACGGTCTAACAAATTTATTTAAATAAATTTTTATTGCAATTTATCATAACAATTAATCAACTTTAAAACATAAATAATAAAGTTGATTAAAAATCATAACATAATAAGATTTTTATATGGTATAGTAAACTTTTTTATATGACTTCGTAATGTTGCCACGTATTGTGGTAATTATTACCATACTAAATATAAGACTTTACTATATCATACATAAAATTTTCCCGCAATGGTTGTAAAAAATATTTGTCCTTAAAGAAATAATCACCATAAATTAGAAATGAATGTAGAATGGAAATTTCTAACTTTGCTGCAACCCAATTTACACAACAGTCAACGGCAATTTTATCATTACATCCACATCCCATTCTTTCAAGGCGTTCCGGCTCGACCGTTTCCCACGCGATGGATCAATTCATTACCGACCGATCGCGCTCGTAATGACTAACAAAAGTAACGCAAATAAAAGCGCGTCGTCCAATCAGGTCTTCGCATATCAATTGTTAGTTGAGGTCAGCGCGCGAACGACGCGCGCCTCGTCGCGACCAAGTCAACCCGGAAGGTCTAATTTTTCTTCCCTTTCGTCACGCGGCTAATTAAAGCAAACAACGTGTGATTAGCGCGGTCGCGCCCGGCGCAGTTTGTTTGAACGTGAAATGACGTCTTGCTCGGCACCGCGGCACAATGGAATCAAATTCGTTTCGTTCTACGGAGTTATTTCCTGTACTTTCCACTGTGCAATCACGGTCTTTGTGTAATGCAGATCGGCCGTAGGAAGAGGTGTGCGTGACGCGCAGTTCCGAGCGCGCGCATACACCGATTCCAAGTTTATTCATCAATTCGGAAGTAATGTTAATCGCACGGTGGCCGGCCAATAATCACGACACGAATAGGCGTCTCGCCGCGGAGACGAGGTCCACTGACCACGGCAGCGCTAAAGTTTTGTCGCCGATATTTTTGTCCGCCACGAAATCATCCGAGTGTATCGCCTTCCGTGGCATTGTCAGCGGATCCCGGATCTCAGATATTCAGCCCGATCCTCGGTAGGAGGAGGGATGACACGCGCGTTCCGAGGTGGCACGTCCCGGCCGCGCTTGTAACACTTTAATGGAGCGCACGCCGAACGGCTCATTATCGTGCGCCGATTACGAAACCAACAGCGGTGGTATGTTTTTTTTTCCTTTTTTTTCCTTGCGTAGCCTCCTTATTGATTAGGGAGAATGGCGATACATTTCGTGTACATGTCTTATTGTTGTTTGTCGACGCGGTGCACTCGCATGAGGAACTTTCGAGGTCACTATTGTTTTGAAAAAGACAAAAAAGAAAAAAAGAACGAGTATACGTAAGAAGGATGTTTTCGAAATGCCGACGGTTGTCTGAGCGATTTCGCTGTTGGAATTTAAGGAGGATATTTGGATGATTGAGAGGGGTTGAATGGAGGAAGATTTTTAGATTGCAATATGGAGGTCAGTGAGGGGTGATGCGCTCGGAGGAAATTGTGAAATTATGCTATATAAGTCGTTATTGTTTCTCCTTTTTATTTTTATGTTGCTTTGTACTTTTCTTTTCCTGTTCCATAATCGTCTTGTGATGAAGAATTTTAGCAATTAATTATGAGTAGTGAGTAAAATTCTGTGCTCTATTTTCTCTCAAAGCGATAGGAATCTTTATGAAAATTACAAGAAAAATTGGAGCAAATGGTATCGTTGATTTCCTCCTTATGGCTTTTAACAAGGAATATCATTTTATCTGAATACAAAGTATAAACTTTGGCTTGACTTCATTTTGTGACCGTATTTATGAGATGCAATATAATAGAGACCTTAACATCCGTGCTACGACGTCCACTCAGGTGTCTAAACGTTTTTAAATTTAAGCAGCTGTTTGTAATACTTAGCCCGTTTTGACAAGAGTCACACCTATTCTAACATAGAAGATTTTTGTCCATAGTGTTAGGTAAATACATTCATAAAAATCCGTTTTTTAAGATAGGATTCCTTTACGATACAATAATGGGAAATAAATGGTAGGAAAATACCATTTTATCTAAAATGATGATAAATTTATCGGAGGACGTTTGCTGGGAATAAAATTTGTTATATGAATTCGGCTAGAATAACTTTCCTAACGAAATATTGTCGAACAAAGATATTGTTCATGAAGAATAAATGCAATTTTAAATTTTTTTTATACACAAATTAAATTAATCATCTTCCGAATTAAATACTTTATCAAATAAAATCTTTACAATCACAATAATATACTTAAATAATAAGCATTATATATTTGTAATAGCATACAAGTTTATCTCATTCAAAATGTCGCTTTTACCAATTCTTTCAAGGAATGATCCTTCTAAAGTAACAGGGTGTACCCTTTAAATTTAAAGAAGCATTTGTGAATTCGTACAGAAAAAACCAGTCTGGATTGATCGTGGAAAAAGGTCTGGGCAAACGTGCCTGAATGATGTCCGGCAATCCTGCAGTACATTTATTTATTTATTCATTCTAATATATATATCATAAAAGACTGGCGATAGTATGAATAAAGTACTGGAGTACCAAATGCAAAGGAAAAAACAAGTTCTCAACTTGAGTTGAATTATATTTTTCTCAAATTACATTTTCATACTGAATTCTAACTATTCGGCTAGACCGTTTCCAAACTGAATTAAAATTTCACTTTTCCACCCGGAATAAAACAGATTTTTTATTTTGGAAAACATTTTAGCCTCGCGAGGGAGCATAATGTTAAGCGCCACTGCCATCAAACAAGCAATATTCGACCTTCGTGCTTGTTTGGTGTAGCAAAGTGGTACGTAATAGATTTTGAGATATACATTGTAATTGATATTGAGTACAAAATTGAAGTGAAAATAAAGTTACCCAAATTCGCAGCCTAATGAAAAATTCACTTTCCCCCTTTTTTATAACAGTCCCTTTGACCCTGTAAATCATCGCAAAAATGTTGTTAACAACATTTCCAATTAGTTGCACGGGCATTTACTACCGTAATTCATTTAAAAAAAACCCTTTTACAATTCGGCAATCCCCCTCCCCTTAACAACAACTTAAATTTTTCCCCTAAAAAAAATTATGCCCCGCGTTGCAATATTGAAAATTCATTTTTCGTTTCACGTTTCGACGCAACCGCAACATACAGGTGATTTAATAAAAGTTGGCGAAGTGCGCCCGGCCGTTATTTCGCGATGAAAGACGTGGTCACGGAGAGAGAGAGAGAGAGAGATGGAGAGTAATATGCGTGCATACACGCCGGTGCATAAAAATGGTCCGTGGCCGATGATAGGAATGCTAGTTGAAAAATGGGAAAGATCATGAAGGGCGCGCCGAATGTTTCGCAAGGGTTGCAATGACGGGAGGAGGGCTCGCCCACTTGAGAGAGACGGCGAACGAAAGAGACTGCGAAACCAGCCGTTTCCCTTATTCCTTCAATCAACGTCAACTAGGGAAGCGAGTCTAGTGTGTACCTTGAGCAAATGCTCACGTGGCCCCGCGCCACCGTTAGAGTTTGATGATTGCATCGCCCACGTGGCATAGCGCACTCAGCTAGACGCGATTTATTTCTGGCAATCGTCGGTCTATTCAAAATATTATCACACAATTCAAATCTTCAACCACATTTCGCCCCCCGCTCACCCGGACTCGAGCACGTCAAAGGCGCGGCGCTTTTGCAAATGAATTGCATAATTTTTCGCTCAATCCCGCCGGGGTTCGGGGCCGCCGTTGAACATACAAAGTTTAAGTCATCATGGAAGAATGACGGCATAATTTTTATTTTAAGTCGCGGTACGGCAACGCTAACAAGGACGCGCGCGGGAGGGTCTTCCGGTTTTTCAAGCGGTTTATCGCGCTTTGAAGATTAATTAAAGTGATTTATTTATGCAAATTTGGCTCGGCGCCGCGTCCTCCGGCAATTGTTTCTTTCATTCAATTTATTTGTTTTTGTTAGAACGCCCGTTACGGCTTCCGTTGATTCCGATTCTTCCCGCATCGGATGCATATTTGCTGAAACTTGAGACTGCGCCTCAAGAATGTCACGTTGTGCGTGATATCAGTTGATGTTTAATTATGCCAGTTTCGGACAAATTGTCGTTTAATTGTCACGCAGTGAATCTTCTGGGAGATACTTCAAGCATACAATTATGTAATGATTAAATAATTTTTGTCAACTCGAAATTTCCGTATCAAGAGATAAGGAGATTAAAACTTTGACGAAACGAAAAACATCAAGAATTGATAAAGGTTGTATTATTTATTAAAAATTTTAATATAATATTTATATACGTTTTGAATTGTATGCTTGAACATTTTGCAAGAAGTTCCATAAATGTTTAACTTAGTTTATATAATATATATCTTAAATTAAGTATACTTTTCCAGAAAAGTAAAAAAGAACGGAAAAGAATTGTGCAATATTTAAATAAACTGTTTAGACGACTTCAAGTTAACCCAAATTGGGACAATTAAATTAACTGCGTCGTAGTACATCCGACACTTGGGAACCGTCCATAATATATTACATTTACTGGAAACAAGAAAAACAACAAGTATTCCGTTGCCCCTTTTTCTTAATGTGCTAATTGTCATTTATACATTTTATTCCGCACGCTAATCACCCTTTTCTCACTTTTCATACACCTCGCGTAATTCAGCACATTAGGTCTAGTTTCGTTGAAAGGAAATTTCATTAATTTTTTCACTTATTTCATTAATTTATCATTTAATTTGCGTAATAATAAAATTATGACATTATTCGACCAATTAAGAATTAAAGATGAATAATATTTTACTTACGATCTATAAAAGACGAAACATCAAACATAATTGTCGATATTCATATTATTGGAAATCCGTTGTGACATTAGTAAACATAAAAGCCACTGGTAACAAGGTAATCTATTTATTTTAATCTTAAACTAGTTCTACAAGTCGATTTAACTTGACAGTAGAGTTAATCCAACCAGTTGATTAACTTGCATAGACTGGAAGCGAGAAGGGTCATATGTTATCTATCTCTATCTAGTCGTTATGACTAAATTAAATTAAGGAGATCATCTGCCTGCTTATTTTACGGATGCTTTTCAAAGTATTTGAATTCAAAAGAATCCATTATCGAAATCATCGGCTCAATTTGTCACTTCACATTTATTAACGAACCACTCATTTTTCACCCATCTTATTTTCCCATTTATATAACGATTCTTATTAATTGGACACTTTGAAAACTCCTACAAACAAACGGATATAAATTCCAAATTTATTAATTTGTTAATTTCCTCCCTGGACAATGACAAATAACAATGTTTCAACAAATTTTGTTTCCAATAACGTGGATCCACCTCGATCCTGCCTATTATTATCTCCATTGAGTACAACAATGCAACAAATTGACAACAACAAAGACAACTTATCCGCGCCAGAAGGTAACTTGAGCTTTATAAAAATCGAACGGGCTCAGGGTAAAAATATTGGATTAAGACATCACGTTGGAGAGCGGTCAATTGAGGTTAGATGAGGGGGAGGGGGACACACGGTGGAAGTTTTAAATTGGTTGTAAAGAGTTGTATCCCGAAACTTAAAGGTCGTCTTTAATGGACGAAACGAGCCCAAGTAACGTGCTGACGTCGACGTAACGTGTCACTCGTTTCTCTCATGTCAATTTGCGAATAAGCCGCTGCGGAAGGAAAGAGGGAGCGCGGCACTGCAGGCGTACGCGTTTACAATCGAGAAATAGAGTAGGGTGTTGAGATTGGAGTGTCCGCTCCTTGGCCAAGCGGGACCCTCCGGAGTTCCCTGGTGACTCTTCTCCTCTATTTTTCCTCGGCCCGATCTCGCCTCGTCTCTCTCGCCCAGCGAACGTCGGAAGTCACCTTCCTCATTATCATACCAGTCGACCGCTCGGCTCAACTCGGACGCAGCCTTCATCCTGTGCCCTAGTCACTTGCCAAGAGTTAGCTTCCACGGTGCTCAACCCAAGAGCCCGGCCCACTTCCACACGGCAGATGGATCTTCTCTCGATTTAAAGTCACCGCGTGGCAACCGCTGCCCGTGGGGGACAAGACGCAAGTCCATTACACCCAATCAGCCCGTGATTGGCTCAAACGATCGGACCATCAGCTTTGCGAAGCTTGCTTGCATCATGCTGATTTATAGACATCGTCATATTACCTTCTCCTGCGGTGCTTTATTATTATTTTATTATTATTTTTATCGTTATAATTGTCAGTGTCGTTATTGTTGTGCTTTTAAGCAAATCGATTTTAGATTAGCAGTTGGTTGGTTCGTCGTTGGGAGATTTTTGGTAAGGTAATCGATGATGGTGGGAGCTGTCCTAGTTGGAGAAGTTAGAGGGTAGCTGTGAGTAGAGGATATGAGTTTCTATATTTGATGAAGGAACGCCAAATTTTAAAGATGAAAAATTAATTTTTTTTCTCATTAGTAATGCTTATTATTCGATGTTAAAAGTGTAATGGGAATAAAAGTTTGTAATTGAACACTTTAATAGTATATACTGGATAAAAATGTTGAGAAATTCTTACTGAAATAATTTACGAAAAGAAAAGTAATTTTCTTGAATATAGTACATGAGAACGAAGTTACGTTTTAATAAAAATATATAATAAGTTGTATAAAAAAATATTATTTACCAACTGAAAATGACTATTATGAAACATAGAAATGAAATATATATAATTAATGAAAAATTAGTGAAGAATAAATAATATAATCATGAGTTATATTAAACAAAACATATGTGATTGAATAAATTCCAACAATTAATTAATTACCGACAAATAAAAAATGTAAAATCAATCAGAGATATAAAACAACTAAATATCAAACCAATAAAAATTAGTAAACCTCATTAAAAAATCATCATGTTTATTATTAATTTACTTATTAATTTGTCATTGATAAAATATACATCGTTGATGCACTGTTCAAATTTTACAATATCTTTTAATACCAAATACCATATATATCACGTTAATATAATTCAATATAATATCAGCAATTCCAATTTTGTATTTATTTATCGATCTCATGTATCATATTAATTTCAACTTTATCACACACCTGATAAGGATCACATAATATCGAAATGTTACAAGGCTAAAATAAACTATCTGACAAAATCTTTTTCCCGCTTAATTATTTGTTAAACGAATCGACGTTGGGATATTGACTTTCTTAAATTTCATTAGCTCCTAATTTGTCAAAAAATATTCCAACTATTTACTGACAAAAAAGGAACTAGCCATTATCATTGCCCAAATAAAAGATCGCGTGCATGGAAAACAAAGAAAAGAAAAGAAAGAAAGAAAGAAAAAGGTGAAAAGGGAGAGGGGGGAAGAAAAAAGAAGGGATAGAATACCGATGAAATGAAAATGAAATAATTTGATCGATTTGGCTGTTGGCTGTGTCGCGCGAGGCGTATTCGTAAGGTTTCAGCAGCGTTTCGTTACAAGGGCAACGCGATCCGAGGAGTGGTTGGGGAGATCGCGATCGTAACAAGTCCCCGCAGTTTCGCTCTGCTTGATTACCGATAATAATTTTATTGGGTCAACGCAATTCGTCCCAACGACGCTCGCAATCGTCGTCGTTCCGCGTCATTTATCCCGCGCGCAAGTCGACACCTTGGCACGTTTCTGGAGACCCATGGCCGACGTAAAGTTGGTACCCGGGCGAAACTTTGACTGGCGAATATCGTCAAAGTGGAAATAGCGGGACGCCCGACTGCGCGACGACGAAAAAATTTCGCCGGCATTTTGGCGCTATGCCATAAGACTTTGCCTGTAACGCGACTGCCATAATGCCGTAATTCGGAGTCTCCGCTTTGCCAATATGCCGTGGACATATCCGCGTAACAGCTTCAAAAAGTAGCCCGCCGGCAATAAAAGAGATGTTTCAAGCTGTCGTTATGCACTCCCGGGTCTCTTGTTTCGTAGCCGTCATTAGCCATCGTCCCATTCACCAAGTAACGGATACCAAACTTTTGAATGTTCTTCGGCTCCGCATGCAGTTTCGTTCCACCTTATAAACGATTTACCAGCGATTTCTGATTGCATTGTTCTGTTTCCTTTTTCTTTTTTTATTTTTTTTCCTTTTTTTCCACATCTCGCGATGTTTTTGGAAGACGTATGAAATTAGAGGCATTATCATTTTATGTTGTTTGAAAAAAAGTATAGTAATAATAAGGCCAGTCATAATTTATATAATTTCTATTTTGTATCTGATATTAATACCACACTGCTCATTACTGTTTGCCAGTAGAATTAAATTTACCAGTTAGTAATTATTTCGTTGAATTATTCTTTCATGTTATAAGTTATAATAAGTGAATTGGATGAATGTTGTAATAAACAATTTTTTTTTAGAATCTTATATATCACAAGTTTGAAATATTTTATAATTTAAATACTTCAGAATATTGGTTTAAACTTTAATTATTTTAAGTTCAATTATTTAATGAAATTAATATCGTAACAAAATACAATAAGATTTACTCTACTCAAAAAAAGAGTACTGCAAATTTAGAAGCATAACTGAGATTACTCAGACATGATAAAATGTAATAAAATTATAATAATTATTACAGCATAAATAATCGTGTAGCAAACTTGGAATATAAAATAAAGAGTGCCATATTTTAATATGAAAAGTATGCGTAACCTAATACGATACAATTTTTTTTTTTTTTTTGTAAATTAAGAATTTAAATTATAAAAATTCATATAATTCATTATCATTATAATCGTGCGAGATAAATATTTTAATGAAATGTATGATTTTTTAAAATTTTCAATGCAAAGTTCTACCTATTTATAACATATATCTTTCTTTATGCAAATTTACTTAATAATTATAAGTTCAGTTTCATTAACACAATTCAATATTTTGTTATAAAAATTGAATTTTCATGATTACATTCTTTACATTACAGTCCATTAATTTTCGTTGTAAATACACAAAATTAAACTTCATTCTCACATTACTACCATCTTGCCTTTTAAATGAAATAAAATAAAACTTTTAATTGCAAGCTATGGAAAATAATTAAATAATCGTACTTTCCTTCGTTATACATTAGAAATACTTTATTATATTTATTACATTATCAACATTGATTAAATGTAATGGAAATTAAATAAAGTAACTTTTACGGCGACTCTGGACAAGTACAATTTTTAATTGCTTATTTTCTTAGCAAATAACGAGAAATCAAGTGCATAATTTAAACTTCCTGCGTTGCAATTCAAAGAAAAAGTTTCAGGTATTCCGTTACGTTTAAAGGTCCCAGCGCACGGTTGGTTCTTAAGGATGCCACTGTGTCCGTTTAGTACATTTAGATCGCATTTTTCAAACGTAACCTGTATTTATTTTAGCTGTGATATAATATTGTTAGTCCAACATGAGCACTTCCCTTATTCTCACTCTCTTCTATTCGATATTTCAACTATTATTTTTCGTTTTTTTTTTTATTTTTTTTATCAAAAAAACACTTTGTTTAAAAATAAAACAACGTAGTTAAATGAAGAAAATGTTCTTGTTTCCTAAACAAAAATCTCTTAATATCGAGACAATCGCTCAACATAATTAGTCGACTCAGCAAAAAAAAAAAAAAAATGTTCTCCGGCTGTACAAATCGCCCCACAAGGAGGCGGACAAATTCGTTATATTTATCTTGGCGATATGACTTTGCGTTATTGTGAATGCGATCTAGGATTACAGGGACATTAAGTAAGTCGAAAACCGTTGCTCCACCCAAGCGTGCCGTTGTCGCTCGAGTTCCGCTTGCCCGGGCGCCTTTAAGACGTTACGAGGGGCCAAAATCTTGGGAGGGGGGAAATTCTCAAGACGTTACAGGGGTCCCGGCTAACCGCCGCAACAATGCCAACAAGAAGCCGAAACGTCGGTTACGCCTCGACACGGCAGCTGGCACGCGCGACCCGCCACCCCAAGAAAGCCTTGCCGTCTTCGTCGGACTCCTTCGGAGGTGGCCTCTCGCTCGCGCGCGGAGAGCTCGCGCTCCGCTTGTCAGAACCCCAGTTGGGCGTTCAAGGCTAAGTGAACTCGGCGGAGACGCCGAGCCAAGGGGGAACACGCATTTCTGGACATTTAAATGGCAAAAGCACCTGAATGCACGGAGTAGGGACCTCCTCGATCTTGCAGGAGCGTCGCTTTTTCAAGGGCCCCTATCCTCAGACGTTGCCATTCAGAGCCACATTTCCGTCCGTTGGCTCATTAACCGTCTTCAAATACAGTTTTCTCGGTAACTAAACGCCAAGATACGTTGCGGAGTTGATGGTACTTTTCGCGCAAAAAAAGAAACATTCAAGTCGTCGGTGGATTGGGGTGATGTCATTAATCCATAATCAGAAAGATAATATATTTAGGATTACTTATTGGTAAAATGATGAAGGGGTGATTTTTACTATATTCAAACCTTGTATTGCAAATCTCTTTGGTAGAATAATTTACACCAATACGGGTAGTTTCTTTTCCTTATACAGTAATCTCTCTACTTTGTTCGGATCGTTGGATTTCAAGAAGATTTTTAGAAACAATTTTTATAACAAATTTTATATATTCTCTGACAAAAATTAATGAAAATAACCTTTGTCTAGAGTTGGAAGTAAAAATTGTATTCAGTTTCAAATATTAAATTGTTCTTTCCACGATTTAAACTTCAGTTTCTCTCGTCTACTCGTCTACTCGTCTACACGGAAAGAAAAATGTAGGAGTAATTCACCTAATTTATACAAAGATTCTGCCCTAATTTATAGTAGCATGGACTTAGAAGTCAATTTGGTTTAATTTTTACCCATTTTAGGGGAAAAAATAATTC
>JABFPN010006360.1:0-11672 GCA_022817305.1 Leptoteleia sp. ZL-2020 | reverse complement strand
GTAAACAATTGTAACAACTGAAAATATAATTGCAGCAACTGTAAATGGAGTTGTTGCAACTGTTTTCACGCCAACTCCGCGTTAAGAGTTGGTTTTGGAGTCAACTCCCGATAGGCAGTTGTGACTATGACTGTAACTGAAATTGATTAAAGTGAACAAATGAAGCACAGATAATCTTAGAATTAAACTTCAATTTGTATTGTGAATAATACTCGGATTTTCATTAATATTTCTCTACAACATTTGAATTAATTAAATGTATAATAATCTAAATTAATTCAATTGCATGGACTACATATGCTAAACTGGAAGAATTCTGATTAAAAGATATACGACAACTTTTTAAATACTAAATATAATTTTTTAATCAAGAGTTTTTATAACCTATTTTTGCTTACTATCTGTCACTATTATGCAAACTCTAAATGGGTAGTTGTATCGAATACATGCTTATACATTTGACTCCAAATCCAACTCCGCATATGCAGTTGCGATTACCGGATTTTTTTCTGAGTGTAATAATTAAAAATGAAATTAAAAAATTTTTATGAAATAAAGAAGTTTTATTTCATACTTATCTAATATAAAAGTCTTATTTCCAATTCCTACCAGTGAACTAGTCTCTGTTCCTTGTCGCAAACTTACCAGGCGAACATAACATTTTTTCAACTAAGATATAGGATAGACGAATCTCAGAAACTGGGGTGTATATTCCCATGCAACTCTGGCGGATGGTCTACTCCGTTCCTTGTTCGAAAATAATAGCAAAACTTTTACTTTTGCATGATTACACACTGACACACTGGAATACAAGAAACATTTGTATAAAGGATAAGTGACAACTCTTCTTATACTGCTAATCATGTAAACGAGAAGTGCTCCCTTCTCAAGGACTTTTAAATTAGTTTTTATATCACGCGACTTGTTGGTGCGGATGAACGAGTGGTCGCGGTGGAAGAAGAAGAGGAGAAGGAGGAGGAAGAAGAGCGGCGGCGCGCGTCCAAGACGCTAATGTTCGCGATAAATGGAATAAACGCGCGGGAAAGGGATAGGATGATTCAAAATGGCGACCGAGCATTCGAACGAATGGTCCGCTTTGAATTCGCGGCTCGCTCCGCCTTCGCCTAAACTTGATTCAACCATGCGTGGTAATATTCCTTTTGCTCGGCGTATTTGAATTTCTATCGTGAATTATGCATGCGCCGCGACATCGAACCATTTGCATTATTCTTCCTTTTTCTTTTCCTTTCCGTTCACTTTTCCACACACACAGAAGATGTATCAATATTCCAAATTATTGATAGCGAATTCAATAGCCGCGGAATTGGAAAGAAATTCCTCAAGCGCCAACTTTTGTCGCGTATTTAAATTATTCGCGATGCGCGCATGGCAAATTTTCTGATTAGCATTTTTGTGATTAGCATTGAACAAGTTTTTGCGATTTTCGTCACCCAACTCTGCTGTTAGGTGTATATATATTAACAAAAGAATTTAATTGCAATGTGCTTTACTGAAGGAGGGGAGTTGCGGCTAAAACTTTAGCACTTTTGCTAATTTGACATTAAGTCCAGTACTGGCTTAGATCCGTTTGTCTACTGGTGACTGTAGTGGTTCTGCATCATTCGTCTTCTGGTACCATTTGTATACCAGTACATTACCAGTATTGAACCAGTACTGGACAAATAGATAAAGTTTCGTTTGGCTTTTTTTCGTACTGGCTTAGATCTGTTTGTCCACTGGTGCCAGTAGAGTTACAGTGTGGAATCAGTATTGTGCCATTATCGGGCCAGTTGTCAATACTGGTGATTTCCACCTGACTAAATGACGTGGCAAATTGGGAGGGGGAGAGTCAAGAGAAAAGGCGCGACTTAAATTTGGTAAAGACTTTCTACGGAGCGCTTTTGTTGTAGCGTTAGGTAGGTCGCGACTTAAAATTTCAGTAGCGCGACTAAATAATGGAACGCACTGAATGGCCAGCCGGCTTGTAACATTGGCGGATTTACGAGCGAGTGTCAACATTATTCGAGCACGCTCAACTGACATTGGTCGGAGTGACATTTTTCGCGACTCTCTCGGCGCCGCTGCCGGGGGCAAATTTGCAAGTATAATGGGCGCCCCGTTCGGCGCTTCATTAAACAAACGCTTTGCGGGGACACGAAGCTGGTTATATTCGTTAATTTCCACACATCTTTCAAGTTAATTCCGCCAACAATTGCGCGCTTATTCCGCCGTGGCAGCGTCCAAGGAAGTGGCTTGTTTTATTGCTTCATTGTGAGGTGGCAGCGCGCTCTTTTCCGTGCAATTGTTACGCCTTTTCTGCCACGGCTCTCCCTCCCCTCCCCCTCGCCCCTTTTCAAAGTGCCCGAGTGGACAATTTCTTGCTAATGCAAAAGTCACCCGTGAATAAGCTGCTACGCAGGCCGATCAGTCGTTACTAGTCGCTGCTATCGAACAATAATAGGGCTATTCTGCGCCGCCAGGCCAGGCTTACGCTCAACGCGGTCAAAGGCACGCTCGCGCTTTGTTTTCCCTTCGCACCGTCGCGAGAAACGTGCGCGCCGTTGCAAACTCCGCTCGAGTCTTTACACAACCTTTCACGCGGCCACCGCTTTAACGGCTTCCTCGCTTGCCTGCTTCTTTTCCCTCTTTTTTTCTTCTGCTATTTCTTTTTTTCCGCCCGTGCATCGCGCCCGCGTTTCCTTGGATTTATTTTTCCACACCTATTCCACGATATTCTCTATCGAAACGCAATTTACGAGCTGTACTCCTTCTCCTTCTATGCTTCCTCCTTCATCAGGGCACGCTCCCATTTTGATGACCTTGAAACAGTTTTATTTCGCTCGCAGTCACAGTTTTCTTTAGTGGCGAGTGATTAGGCCACTTGTACACCCAGCTTCAATGATTCGTTCATACCTATATCTTAGTGGAAAAAATTTTTTATGTTGGTACTAGTAAGTTTGCGACAAAGACCAGTTCACTGGTAGGAATTTGGCGGGAAACTTAATTTTTAAAATTCATAACTTTTTGGTTTTTAAATTAATCTTTTGTTTATTGCACTCTGCGAAGAGAACGATCGAAAATTGGTATCGAGAGTAATTAACGTATCAATAAAAAAAAATAAAAATAAATAAATAAAAGAATAAAGCAAAGATGGAGCCAGTGATTGATGAAGGAATACGGGATTAATTAAGCATTTAGCGAGTTTCGAGCTTTACTTTTCGACGCGATTCAACAATGTAAAGTTTATCGAAACGCATGGAAATGTAATTGCGGTAAACAAAATTGTTTATCTGTCCAAGTACTTTATAGTGCACGTATTAGTCCACTTCGGGCAAATATGTTTTCACTGAGATTAAATGATATGGCGGACGAAAATAAACATGTTCCCGTTTGACCCGCGCGTTCTCGGAACAATCATTAATTGTTTTATTAAATATTGATTAGTCCATCAAAAATCTCACTTCTTTTTTTATCCGTCGCATTAAATGTGATTGTGGAAAATAATCAGTAACAATTCAATTTCATATTCAATTTCTGATATCGCCACTAATAAACATTTGCAAATTAAAGAGCTATAATTAACTTTTACATTTAATTATACATTCGTCTAATTTTAACTCATTTTCACTTCAGATAACAATTATCAATTAGAGTGCATTTAATTTTTCCCGGTTTCCTTCGCTTATATCTAAGCGTTAGATCTCATTTCTTTCGACGTTAAACAAATTCGGTTATCTTCAATTGTTGGATTGCACACTTTTTATGGCTTATGCACTTTACACTCTACTTTGCACTCTACTTTTCATACAGCCCTTCGCTTCCTCTCTAAGAGTCTTTCCCAGTCTTTCTCTTCCAGTCCCATGCCTCGTAATATATGCGGTGGATCTGGTTTAGGTTTCAGTACCTACCACCACCCGTTCCAGCCAATGGACCAAGTTAAAAGAATCATCCTGTATAAAAATGTTCGCCCTTCTATTGACTCGTGTCAACATTATAAATGTCGCAGGTAAACAGATTTGTGCGACTCAACTAGCCTGCAGAGTTTGGTCACTCTTTCAAATGCAAATGTAACAATTACACCGTTGTTACGGGGGGTGGGGGGTGTGAGGTGGGGTCTTTGCTCTCTTTCTACGGCTCACGCGTTTACCTTACCAAGTATGATCAACATTAAAAGACGCCATTTTGGGAATAAAATAAATTCCTAGTAAATCAATTAAACATTTCCGCGCAGACTTATTTAGCTATCAAGGCGGATATTTTTTTTCCGCTTGCGATAACAGGAATGATGTAACATCTAATATGACGGTTGTTTGTTGAAAAAAAAAGAAGGAGGAAAGGAAAAGAAAAAAAAGAGCGTCCGATGCACAGGCGTGTTTGGTGTTGCGTTGCAAATAGTTTGACATTACACTGGAAAAGTTGGTCTAGTTTTTAGTCGCCGAGTGTAAAATTGAGGAGATGCGACGGTGTACCAGGTGTCACCACTGGATGACTATTGAAAGGTGGATTGGTGGAATCCTAAAGAAAAAATTAGTCTGGAATTAGTGAGTAGAAATGGTAGAGATTGAGTCTGGATTTAATCTGAAAATTGTTTGGGTTATATCCATTATCCAGACTTAATTTTTGTCTGGCAATAATATGGTAATGATCTGGATACAGTCTGGACAGAGTCTGAGAAAATTCTGGCCCCTACGGACATATTAGTCTGGAATTAATCTGGAATTAATCTGGAATCAGTCTGGAAATGGTATGGACTTTCTCCCAGACTCTATCCAGACCATATTCAGATCAATTTCCAGATTAAATCCAGACTCAATCCATACCATCTCTAACCTGCACACTTCTTGACTAATTCCAGCCTAATTCCAGACTAATTTTTTCCTCGCGAGAACGCACTGCCAAGCAAAAGCCACTTGTTTCGGTGACGGAACAGTTTTGGCACCGGTTGATATTTCGCGTGCACTCAGCCGACTCTGAAGGCAATTCCGGGGTCAAGCACCGTACCGCCGATGTCGCGCGCTCTTTTATTCCTCGATTTGTCGTTTTATCGGAAAATAATTAGCAGCAGTTTCCACGAGTCCGTGCGTCGACTCGCGGCCGAGGGCCGAAGGTCAAAAGAACGGAACAACTTCCGCGATCCTCGAAGGAACGGCAATTGTTTTGGCGCCTGCCACTCGTGCACTGAGCCGGAGGCAGCTCTTGCGACGACTGATTTCATGAAATGCCAAGTGATAATGCACCAACACTGCCGTCACGATATCAGGCACATGCATTGGGTTCTATCTTGGAGCGTGCAAGGCAAAACGGTCGCGTGCGATACGACTTATCTCGGGGCCCGATATTTTACCGCACCTTGCTTCTACGGCAGAGTCTCGACAATCGCACGCTCGGCAACCTTGCCATTGTGTCCGGCACGTCCTTATATCCTTGCGCACATCGCGCACAAGTTGCACGAGCGACGAGTGGCCGAATTTCCCGTCAGATTTCAACGATTGTACCATTGACGTTAGGAGGCAACATTACGTTGCGCGCACGTTTGTACACTTGGAAAGAAATTGGGATAAAAATTATTATACTGTATGTAAACATGGGGACAAATGACATGTTCTTGTCAAATTTAATATACAGTTTAAAAAAGGTTATGAGATAAATAATCATTTTTATTATACTTGATTATAATAACATGTACAATTCTCAAAATCTCTTTTAAACTGTTTCTTAAATAAGTTAAAAAGGTGTCGTTTGTCCCCACTTTTAGATACAGTATAATAATTTTTATCCCAACTTTTTTCTCAGTGTACGTCTGTGTTGCCTTCCTAAATCTAGTATTTCATTCATTTCATTTGTTTAATTTATATTGATCTTAACAATTGATATTGATTTTATCAATTAATTGGTCAATTTTAAAAATAGTTTAATCAGGGATCTTCGCTAATTACACATCACTAATAGACATCATCAAAATATTTTTGAAATTTCAACTCCAATTTTTGTTCTGGACATTTCATTCCTACTGTTTACCATACAAATTCTGACTACGTCATTGAGCGTGAACATTATCTTGTAAGATAATTCGCAAAGGTTTTGATACTTGAAACTCGCTTTCGTGCGAATGCAAAAGTGCGTGTGTAAAGAATTCATCACCGTCCATGGTGTTACACATTTAATTACATTTATTGCCAATGCAAATCTTTATATATTCGTTTCCCTTTTTCATGTAATATTCGCAACATGCCTAACAATTGCACGCGACCAAAAACTATTGCAATGAAAAATCTTTTGTAATGTTTAAAAAACAAAAAAAAATGAAACAAATTTGACTACATTTTAAAGGCTGAATTATTTCCTGTGACGTTCGACAGTCGTTATCTAATCCCCAAGCGAGGAGACAGACGTCCAATTTTACCATAACGCACGGAAGTGACTGTTAAATTACGACGCGATGTTAATTTATAAGTAAAAGGTGCGCACAATTGTGTTTACAGTCGAGCTACGTGGGGGCATTTAAATTTTCGGTTCGGTTGTTGCTTGATAATAACTGTTTTGCGCGCGCGTGTTTACACAACGTGTCCAATTGTGAGAACCCCTGGTCTGCAACTGGTTCAGATAAGTTATCGCTACGCGATAGCGCTTCGCAACGTATTTATGACCCTTACGAGGCACTGCGCCAACTGTACGCAAAGCCACCACATTGTGCGCTTTTAACATTCTCCTTTACCGCTCGAATTACCGAATTCACGCTCATTTCTTTACCCATGAAAAATTTTGTATAGGTTGCCATATATGCAGCCATATATGTGGCATATATGCAGCTATATACGTGGCATATACACCGCCATATACGTGGCATATATAAAGCCATATATGTGGCATATATGCGGGTATATATTTGGCATATATACAGCCATGTATGTGTCATATATGCAGCTATATATGTGGATATACATGTGGCATATATGTGTCATGTATGCAGTCATATATGTAGCATATATGCAGCCATATACGTGGCATATATACAGCCATATACGTGGCATATATACAGCCATGTACCTGGCATGTATACAGCTATATATGTGGCATATATGCAGCTATATATGTGGATATATATGTGGCATATATGTGTCATGTATGCAGCCATATTATGTGTCATATATGCAGCCATATATGTATCATATATGCGGATATATATTGGGGGCAAAAAGAAGCTGTATTTTCCCAAAAAGCAGAATTTCAAAGCAATTAAAATCACAGGTCGCGAGATTGATTCCTCGCGAAATGATCAAATTTGAATTTTGTTGTTGTGTTGCAAGCAGAAAAATAGGTCGAGATCATTGGATCAGTCGATTAATTGTCGATGATTGAGAGTAAAGTGAATCGATGATTGGCGTTGACCGGGGCTTTGACGTTGAATACCGATTTGAGGATGCCAGGTAAATGGCCTGAGCACCGAGACTGAAACTGAAACTGAAAGTGAACCGAGAGTGAACTTTCAGCGTGATTGAAATGGGTTTACACTTGGCGAGTCGATAGAGTAATCTCAGCAAATAGAGATTAGTCAAGGACGTGGAGATAAACCGCGTTATTGGTGTGCGCGGCTGCTCCACCTTATCGTCCAATTAGATTCAAATACTTTGTTTGTAAATGTGTGACGTCATCGGGTTACGGTCTAAACAACGCCAATGATAAGAACCTAAGACACTCCGAAGCTTGTAGTTCGGTTTCGATAATTTTATCTGAAATATTTCGCGTAATCGGTCAAAGTTTTGCAAAGCAGCAGAGCTTCGGATGTTCCCAATCGAAATAGATTTCAGTCAAAGTGACTTTTTATCTATCGTTCGCGGAGTTTCTTTTACGTTTTCAATGGTTGATTGAGGCAAATTTGACAAAGGTCATATACTTGAGTAGTTAGTATGATACATTATTACTTATTTAGGGTTCACACTTGTTAAGGGATAATTTAGGATAAACGTCGCCACTTTTGTGCCACGAAGAATGGTTGAGAAAGAATTTAATTACTTTTTAATAATGGTTTGGTACTATTAAGGATACGCGGAGAAAAAAGATTAATAAAAATTATTGACATATTGGATTTAAACTGGTCTTATGTTGGAAAAAGTTGAAAATTACAATCATAAGTTGGTAAAAAGTGTCAGCTATCTAAGAATAATTGTGAACAAACTGGAACGTTTTGCTAACTTAAAATTTCTCAAATTTTGCAAATATGTAACCAATTTACTGACAAATGCCGGTCGACTGTTTTTGGCCGCGTGTGATTTTCAAGCGGCGAGCAGCTGAAATAAGTGGCGCGCGCTGTCAGTCGCCGCGCCGTTCGGCCGGAGTGATAAGAAAGGAAAAGTCGGGTATTTTCTCAGAGCCTGAGCGGAAGCGGTAAAAAAAAATGGCTGGCTTCAGCAAAGTGCCGCGTGCCCATTTGACTCGTTTGTATGCGGGTGTTATCATTTCGAAAACCGGCTCGCCACGGCCCACTTTGAATTGGCAACTTTGCGGCTAATGCGCCGTGACGTAGGTGTTGATTTATTGCTGCGACGCGGGGGAAAAAGAGCGGCGTCATAAATGCGCCACCTTGCCTGTTGTAGGCAATTTAAGGAGCCGCCCGGTCAGGCTCTTTTTGGCCACGCTTTAGCCATTAGTCGTCACATAAATTTCTCATTTTTTGACTATTGTACGGGACGACAATTATCACGCTGAATGATATGGCAAACAGTGCAGAATTGTCCCCCCTTAAAAAGAAGAAAAAAAATAAACGATTGAATGAGGGAATAAATGAAAATGTGTTTCGTTGCATTTTGTGGAATTACTTTATCGAATAGAATTGGAAACGCCACTCGAGAATAGTCGGGTATTTTAAAATTTAAAGCATCGGCTAATGATAAGGTCTATTAATATATTACAATATTACAATCCGATACTTAGTTTAATATAAATTAAAAATATAATCGTTATCGTGGTCTGCCATATCCAATTTAATTTTCATATTCATATCAGATTACGATAATACAATTTTGTCAATTTTCTTAATTAATAGTGTATAATTTTAATTGATGATAATTTATAAGAACAGAATCAATTAATGTGTTATACAGGAGTAAAAAAGGTCAAAGAAATCGCTATTTGTATTTGTTAATGAGACAAATTTAAAATTGAACAATTTGTTCAATTGTTTATTTTGTTCTGTTAGTAAAAATTAATCTAAAATTTGAAAAAAAAAATAGTATAACAAGAAAGAAAGGAAATGCCGATAGTTTTTTTCGACCAAAGTCATCAGTTAATTTTGCGGGTCGTTTAATTTCATTAATCAACTTTGACGTGTTGTTTCCCTGAGAAGCACGGAGGAATCCTTTAAGGAGATATATCCGAGAAAGGATGGATTGTCCATGTGATATGCGATACATTTAATGCGGCTGTCAGACATGTTAACATTCAACCAATCGCGTGAAATAATTTCTTTTTATTCATTTCGCCAATTAGCACGCGTTACAATTGTAGCCCTCGAACCGCTATAATTTATATAGAACAATGTCATTATTGGCCCAATCATCACTCATGAATCACACGGATAAAAATAAATGGAAAGAAATACAACAAATGTTAAAACAAATTACTTTTTAACATGTTTTATTATTAGCTTTTATTAATAAATGGGCTATATATATTTGAGTTCTTATAATATTATATATATGATGAATGTTAAAAATAATATTCTCCTTATTAACTTTTGGATATTTTCATTCATTGCCTCGTCATAGATAAAATTTACAAACATTTACGTATACGCAAAAACACAACTTTTCCGTATATTTTTACTCATTTTATAAGAGCCTTGTTACCGTCTCACAGACAACTGAGACAAATTTTACTTGTAGAAGGGCTACTTTCAAGCACACTTGTGAATGAGCGAATGATTGAATGAATGAATGAATGCACGCCGTCAACTACTGGATCAGATTATTATTATTGACTGAAAGCCATACGAGCTAGGATGTGAAATGGAAGACGTTTGGGTGAAAAATTATCGGTCATTATACGATTCTCTTGGGAACATGACCCGCCCCGTAATACGCCCCTTGTCGCAATTTCACTCTCTTTATCTGCCAGTTGACGTTGGCGCGACGACAAAACTTTTGTCAAAATAAGTCAAAAGCTTCTTCCTGACGGATCACGTCGTTATGACTAATTGTGAGAAAAACACTCTTTATTTTTATCCCACAAATGTATCGACTATTTTGTCAACTTCTTTTGTAACAGTTTTACTTGGCCAGTCGTGTCACATGTCACTGATTAATACCAAACTTTAAACTTTATATATATATCTTTCGCTCTATCCAGCAAATATTCTGTTTTATGTTTGTCAAAAATTTGAAATCCCTTGATTTCTAATTATTAATATTCTTATTTCTCCGTGTGTTAACAATTGTTGCTGTTGTCACTGCTTGATTTTAGGTTTTATTTCGTTCAAGTAAGACTTTGAAAAATGAAATACGAGTTCAAAAAGACGCGCACGTTACAGCGACTCTAGTTTCTAAAGCAAACATTATTTCTGTGAAATTAAGCACTTGAAGCGTTGTTATAATTATTTCATTGATGCTTATAAAAAAAAAAAAAACTTTGTTATAATTACGATCCGATACTAATCGCGACGTCTCGTTTTTAATTTGTAAATTAAATAGTCCATTTTTACATCGCGATAAAAGTTTGCATTATTTTTATTAATGGCAAAAATTGCAACAAAGGATAATCTTTTAGAAAAATGAAAAAAAAGTAAAAGAAGAAAAAAATGGGAATAAACTTTTTTTTTTGTCGGAAGATAGACCGAGATGAGTGCGCGTCCAGATGACTCCTTACCGGTCTCCCGAGCGCCGAGGGAAAAGCAACAGCTCGGCATATAAATGCGCGCAAGGACTGGCAATAAATAATAAGCGCGGCGTTTTGCCGCAACCATAACAAGTTGGTACTTGCTATTGTTGCGCGACTTTAATTACCACTGGATCATGATTAATCCCATAAATAATGCGGCGTACAATTTCATTTCCCGTGCGAGCATTTTGTGCCGCAATTGAATTGGCGCGCTCAACGAGAATCGGCTAGAAGCCACGAGTGCTCGCACGCGCGCGCGCGCTTATTCATTCATTTATTCCATCATGCGAGATTGCGATTGAGCGAATGGCGCGAATCGAATTAATCCTCGGAAGTAACCTAACAATTTTGAGGACTGTCCTCAATGGTAAATTTTGAAATAACGTCAGTTTCGAGGACACTTAAAATTACGCTCCTGCACTGAGAAAAATGAAATAGTATATTTATCAATAAATTCTGGGGTATTGAACCTATATGTACTCTGTAGGTGTAACTGTAATAATTTATGGAAAAACTAAGTATATGTACTGCATACAGTTCTATAAACATAGAATACTATACAATGTGTATAGAAAAAATTCCCAAAAATTATAAGTGATACACATACAAAGAACGTATAGGTTCAGTATTCCAGGATTTATTGCTAAATATGCTATTTATTTTTCTCGGTGTGCACTCACAAAACTGTCTATTTAAGAGTAATAGAATCTTCTTATATTAAATAGGGATCCCATTCAATATATGGACAAAACTAAATTCTATTTATAATAAGAATACATTATTCTTACAAAGCATATATT
>JABFPN010006359.1:0-11673 GCA_022817305.1 Leptoteleia sp. ZL-2020 | reverse complement strand
TTTAGCTGACCAAAATTTTTAGTTGAAATAACCAAATATGTTGGTCAGAATATTTTTTTTAGTTACTTCAACCAAAATTATTTGTTATTGAAACAATAATTTGGTTATTTTAACTAAAGATTTTGGTCAGATAAAAAAGAACCAAATTTTGGTTAACATTTTTCTCCGTGTGATCAGCACCGAATGCTTCGTCTAAATTACGAAATTCCGCATTTTCATTCCGTCTATTTCAACGCATTATATTGTTCGTGCTTTATCATTTTGGGGTCGATAGAATCCGCCAAAGGAACCCACCAAATCTAATGAGATAAAATTAACTCTCGTTTAAGATTCACACGACCGAAAATCAATGAGCAGCTACAATTGAATCGGGATTTTCGCAGCGAAGAAACGTGTTTTGATTTGCCGCGTCAATTATTTAATTGAATTCGATATTTATAGCTCTGATCGATGCATTCATACGTCCTCGGAGCAGCTGTTCCACCATACAAACGAGATACAGATTTTACCACTCTTTGCGCGTTTCTTTACACTTATGCAAATATAATTCCAATTTCTTTTCCTTTAATGCGCATTAAAAATTACGCTATGCAATTCAATTTGTACCGCGATACCGTTACTCGGCCTTTGTATGAATTATAAATGGCAGAATAATAGCGAGGAGGGTAATTTAATTAACTTTGTTCACGTTGATACAAAGTGTATTTTGTACTTGTTATCGTATAAAAAAAAAAGAAAGATAAAATGGTATGAAAAATGGTATTTTACATTTTGGTACAAACAAAAGAGTACCCGTTACTGTAGTTAACTTAAGTCAAAGATTATTCTTATCCCTTTTGTCATTATGATAAAAAGAATTATAGTTTTCATGAATGCTGGGAAAATATAATAATCCTTAATATATTTTTATTAAATGTTGCCATACTGTTATAGGTAGACTCTTAAAAAAATTCTTTTTGTATAAAGTGTCATAAAACTTATTTTAATTTATTGAAATTGTTTAATATTAAATTTAACATATAACCATAAAGTAAGACAAGTTGCGTTTAATAAAGTGTTCAAAAATCTTTCGTAGAACATAGTATTTTTTCTTCGTTCAAAATTGTATTTGAATAATAAAAACAATCAAATAAGATAGGAACTATCTTACTCGATTTTACTTAATATTCCGAATATTCCATAAGGATTATAACATTATTAAATTTATGTTTCATTTACATTTATCTATCTTCATGCAAATTAAAAATCATAAACTTCTCCTCCACTTAACAATGCAGATCATTTAAGCTATGAATAGAAAGTAATAAGTAAATAAACATAGATTAATAAAAATAAAAATTATCAAATGGAAAACAAAGATTTATACTATTATTATATTTCTATATATAGAAATAAAAAATATAATAATTTGAAATATATTATTGAATTATAAATCAAGGTTAAATGACACGTTATATTATTGTAATTAATTTCTGAACTTAATGATCAGTTGCAAATTAATTGCAATTAATTGCAAGTAAAACATTTATATAAGTGCCATACACATTTGGTTTTAAAAACGTCTTCATTGTTTGATAATTAATTAATGATGTGCAATTATTAGTTGTACTTTGGAATTTATATAAAGCAGAATCTTACAAATTCATCTACTTTAATGTACCGCCTACGATAACTTTCATTTGTTAATGTTCAATTTTTATCAACTAACTTGTCAAGCATGAAAATTTATCGAAGTTATACGAACAAAACCTGCGATAAACGTAAAATAACACATAACCGTAAAAAGACGTTCTTATTATGTTATATTCCTAAAACTCTCGATTCTATAATCCCACTTAAATATAAATCTCTTTACGGTAAAAGCTAACGTTTTGAACAAGAGACAGTGGGTGGGGAAATATAATCATTTTCCACTGTGCAAACATAACTAACTCATTCATTCTACAGAACTTATAAAGTATTTATTCAACGCATTCGCGAAACATGTTTTTCATATTTCTCGCTAAAATATGGCTCGGAAATTACGACGAAGAAATTCAGCATGAAACGAACTGCACGAATTTATATAGTATTCTTCGATCGTCGTAAAATGTCTGAAGCACTTTTTTTTATCGAAATATCGGTATAAATGAAATACTAGTTAAATTGTCTGAAGTGCTTTTAATATATAGATAAAATAACGGTTAACTTTTGGAAAAATAATATGGAAATACAAAAGAGTAAAATTTAATAATTTTAACATTTATGAAATGCTATTAAAATTTCTCTGCTCTTTCTTTGACCAAAGGCAAAGATATCCTCGAAAGATTTAAGAACACTTATCTTTCTATTCGCATTGAAATTAAAATATATTAAAGTGATTTATATCGTGTTTATACTATCTTATGTTTCAACATTTTTATAAGATATGACTAAATAGTGTCTATAAAGATGGACTCCTATTTATGAGACGTGCATTGGTTTTTATTCATTTATTTTACAATCTTAAAAAAAATTTTTATTAAAGTCATAAAAATGGTAAAATTAAAAATTTGGACGCTATAAAAAAATGTTATATAATAGTAAACGATAAAGGTTCCAAGATTGACTAAATTGTTCAATGTTCAATATAGTAAACATTGTTGAATATCCAGTACTATTTTAATATTTACCAATTTATAACGATGTACAACTATAGGTTTTATGTCATCGTTTGCTATAAACTACAGAATTTTTCATACAACCATTTTCTGAGTGCATATTAAATTCTATACGTGTAAAGGACGAATGCTCACTGTTTAATGAAATTTCGTCCTTTGCTTTGTGCCTTCGAACTTTTACGTTTAATGTTATCTCTGAACGTTTGGTGTGTTATTACAACAGATGGAACGTGACGCGTTTCAAGTTGGGCCCAATCAGCCAGGAACATCAACTTGTTCTGGAAATGTCAATGCCTTTGCTGAGTTCCAACATCGCCATCGATAATATTCGTCTAGTCGACTGTTTTCCAGGTGATAACATCTACACCCACATATTCTCATATTCGTGCTCATAAATTTCTATATGAAAATGTTATGCAATTGATAATTATATTCTGAATGATTTAATGTATAAAGAAAAATAGCGTAGCAATTTTTGACTCAATGCATTTATGTATGAAACACCACTCTATATTGAAAATACTGTATTTGTGCTATATAAAATAATAAAATTTTTGTTCTATATAAATAGTAGTAAAATTCCCTAATAAATATTTATATATTCTCTGAAAAAAGTTAGGTCAAAAAGTATTGTACTCTATCAAAAATTGGGAACAAAGTTTGTTAACATGTTATATTCATTATATTTTATAAAAGAAGTTATACGTTAAACAATCAATTACATTATATTATACAATCTCTTTTAAACTATATAGTAAATATAACAAGAAGTATGACTATATCCACTTTTTAATTCAGTTTAATAATTGTTAACGAATCTTCGTTAGAATTTGTTTTAATGTTTAGGTATCAAGAGAAAAATCCAGTTGTCAGTAGAGGATTGGTCAGACTATAACCTTAGACTATTCGTATTGTAATTCAATTTTGTGAATATAACAATAAAAATATGTAATCTTTGCGAATAGAAAGACCCCTTCGCTGAATCAAGGAGCGATCAACTTTAGTAAAAATGAAGAAGTTAATAGTTTGCTCATTAAAAGTTTGCTCTTTTTTATGAATGGTGTTTGCACACGAAATTCATTGACAACGACGAAGATAAAGAACATAATGTCTGTTGTGGTCGCAGAATCTACGCCGGTTGGCACAGCCTGCACAGAGGACATGTTTCGCTGCAACAATGGCTCGTGCCTGAATAAAACTCGCATTTGCGATCTAACGTCGGATTGCGCGGATGGTGAAGATGAATCAACAGAATGTGGTGAGACAATTATTTCTGCACGATGCAGTGTCAAGTTTTTAATGCACAACTTGCTGAAAAACGCTCCTCGTATTTATTATATGCTGCTGAGAACACAATTTTGTCAGCACAATGACATATATATTTTGTAATAGACAAAATATAACTGTTGACGAATAAATAATCGAAAACCTCATTCGTTAGCTTCAAATAGTTATTTCATGTTGAAAGAATATTTTTGCTTGTGCTCTTAATTATATATTATGGAATATTAATCGTAAAAAATCGTACGTGGTAATTTAAACTAGATTTTCAATATAACAAAACGATATAAACGTCATTTAGACGTTTTTTTTACGTTGCTCAATCGTGTACGAAAAATGAACATTAAATTGGGGTAATCATTGTTTTTTGTTAAACAAGAATAAATTGTTATGATATATCCATTAAATTTATATTAATACGTCATTGCAACATAATTGGCAAGGTTGAAACGACGTTAAATCAAGGTTTTAATCATTATATTTCGTACTTGTTTGATCTTGATGGATTCTTTTGTGAAGTTCAATGTAATTGATCATTCACAGTAATTTCAATTCTTATTGATAAGTCTAATTCATGTATTTCATTATTTCTTTTTCTTCTCGCCTTTCCATCAATCACTTTTGATAAATCGGTTTTTACACTTAGTTTTTCATTGACACTGCTGGAAATGTAAGACAAAAAACATTACGAACTTGTCCAAGATTCTTGAACTTTATAAAATATTTAGTCAAATTTTGGCCAAAATTATTGTATGATAGTTTGTATGATCAAAACTTACTTTGAAAAAATTGATTGAATAAATAATAAATGTGCGACGCTTTAAGCCAGATTTCTTGATCAATATGATTAATATTGTTATAAAATAACATATTATTTATAATCTTTGATTAAAACCAATCGGCGATTAAAATTTTTACAAAGTTCTTTTAAAGGTTCGTAATATATTTTTTCTTACTTGATTGACAAAATTAGATTATAATGTTAAGTTTAATGTCCTTAATTATTTAAATTTTCTTAAAATTCATTCAGTGAACAATTTCCCTGTGCCAAATTTTGTTATTTTTGTTATATTTCATTACAAAACGCGCCGTTTTGTTAAAAATATATTCCTGCCTCGTTTGTGGACGTTTTGAATGAATCGATACCCGTTAATGGAAAAATGTTTTTAACTAAAGTGACGCCTCCAGCTGTATAATTTTATTTTCGCCTTCCTCGTATTCTATTTTTTTTCAAGGATAAAGTTGCAGAAAATATTGATTTCAATGGTAATGCGTTCAATCAAAAAGTACCAATATTGGTACACATTTTTCGAAATATTTGAATTTATAAAATTATTAGATATAGAATTTTAAGTTTTGTACACTGAAAAGAAATGTGTTTATTATAATCAAATTATGTAATAATTTCGAAGGTATAAATGACTAAACGGGATAAGAAACAAATTTTCTATTAATTTTGAAAATCAACGTGCAATAATTTTTGTTCATTTAAGATTAAGTTAAATGAAAACAAAACAAATTATACAAGTTAAATAGAAAATGTTATAATTAGTTTTTGATGGTGAAAATCGAACATCAAAAGTTCCAGATCTTTGTTTTAATTAAATCCGAATACCTTAATTTGATATTTACTTCTTTCAGTGTTCGAAACTGTAGTTTGAGCGCAATAAGAATAATTTATTTGTTTTTTAAATTTAAGAGACTTGTTTATTTAATTTAAAGATAAAATACCAAAGAATGCAAGGTGCAATTTTGAGGATGGTTGGTGCGGTTGGACGAACGTGCCAAGAAGACCTTTGAATTGGACTTTGCACAGTGGCCCAACTCCAACGGCGAGGACGGGTCCAAGTTACGACCACACTTATCGTAATATAACAGGTATTATTGTAATCACTTTTTTCAACACCTTTTTAATGGTTATATTTTTAACAGCTTTACATAGTTCATGAAAATGAAAAAATGCCAATTGTTTTGAAATCGAGCATTTGTTCCCTTTTGCTTTCTTTTTGCGTTTACGTGTGCGTACCATTGGACATTAATTTCCTTTTAATATAAAAACTTAAATTTATTCTTATTTTTAATATATTTTCTATTAGTTTTAATAGGAAAATTTTCTTTGTACAGTTTTCTTAAAATAAGTATATTTTTTTAAAAAAAAAATGAAATGTTTGCAATATATATAAAAAGATTAATTATAAAACTCAAAATTTAATCAAGATTTTAATTAAAATGTGATTAAAATTATTCTTTTTATCTAATGAAATTTTAAGCGTGTGTGTTTTTAGTGAGGCAAAGCTTTCCAGTTAAGATTATTCGTTCAAAAACAATTTAACTAAAACTTATTTAACTTTAATATAATCTTTATTTGTTTAGTGCAATGGCATGCATGAACATTATTTTATCTCCTTGACTGATTAAAACGTTATAAGATTTTCTAAACGAATTTATTACAAAACCATCGGAATTAGAAAGTTGTAATTGAATTATAAGTAAAATTGTAATTGCCAACAGAGGAAAACTGTTCCGCAGTTAACCGTTCGACTTATATATTATTATCAATTACTTAATAGTTAATTACTTGATATGCAATTATGAAAAATAATTTAGTAATTCAGAGCATATGGGTAAAACGAATACTGCTCAATAAGTACGAAGTTAATTAGATATAATTGATTTTCGTTACTGGGTATTAGAATTCCACGTGTGAACGGAAATTAATTTTGTCGCATATTTTATAAGCAACAAAATTAACTACAAAAATTACCTACTGCAATAAGATTATCTATAATTTTGTAATACTGGAAGTTATAATAAATGTATATTAATTGAGATAACCATTTTTATTTCTAATTATTATTAATCATTATATAACTTGGTTATAAATAAATTATAAATATCAGAAAATGCGAAATAAAAAAAAGTTAACATTTAAATTTTCCAGGTACATATGCCTACGTGGATATGTCAAAACCATCAGAATATGGAAGCAGGGCTACCATTGCTAGTCCCATATTCAATCCAACTCCTCCATACAGTAGTGATCCTAATAGTAAATTTTTTCAGTCGTGTCAGGTTGGTAATCATTTTCTTAATCAATCGATCTACTTTGCTTAAAATCTAATTTTCTTAAACGAAGGATATATCTCGTATCCAAAATTATATCCCAACGACATCGGCTTGTGCGGCAACTTTTAATATAACTTTCCTCGCATAAGTCATTTCAGTGCGTAGAATTAGAAATGTGCGTTAAATTTGATTTCAATCCAATTGTAATTAAACGAGATTAAATGGTAACGAAGCAATTCCAATTTAAAATTGAAACGGAAGGTGCTTTACCGCGTGAACAGATTGAAAGGAACGTTTATTATTTTTCAGATACGCTTCTTTTATCATCAATTTGGCGCCCACAGTGGTTCCCTAGGCATTTACCTAGTCCAAATAAAACCCCACCAAAACCAAACAGATCGCATCTGGTGGTCTTACGGCGACAAAAAAGACATCTGGTACAATCAAGCTGTGCCGTTGCCTAAAGTGAGATACAAGTAAATATCCCCTTGATTGCTGTTATCATAACGACATTAAGTTCCTTAAGATGCGATACGATAGGCTTCATTTTTAATGTACAAATAGTTTACATGTGTGACCGTCAAAGTGAAATATTATTTTAAAGAAATATATGTTTATTATGTAATCATAAATAACTTAACAAAGGGGAAAAAATTTTTGAACAAATTTGAACAATACAAAAAAAGAACTAAATGGAAGTAATAATAATAATAATAATTTTATAATTCTTTATCGATTAAATTTAAACTTGTCCACTATTAAAAATATTTATTTTTGTTTTCACAGATAAGTTTTCAATTCGTATATATAAATGTGTCATTTTTTCTTTTATCTTTATTTTTTTAATAAAATTGAAAACAAGCGGATTCATCGTTGGTTTCCGAATCATAATTTCAAATCCGCTTGACATTTGTTAGTTCAATGTAATTGACATCAATTTCATACGGATTTATTTATTCCTTGTTATGCCAACGTTATTTGCAGATATTTTCTCGAATTTGAGGCTAGCAAAGGCATGGCTTCGTTAGGGGATATTGCCATAGACGACATCTCCTGGAGTCCAGAATGCTTTGGCATAGGTTTGATATATAATTAATTATATTTATATTATTCATAGATACTTATACACCCTTGTAAATAAGTAAACATTTCAAAAGAGTTCTTATTCACAAATTTAGATATAATTTAACAATTCTTTAAGGACTAAACAATTTCTTAATATTCAGAAACTTCTCAAACTCTACAACTTCCTTTTTTTCAATAAATATTTTGCTTTTAAGTGTTTTTTTGAAAAATTTGTTTTCACCATTTCATATTTCAATAATTGAGTACAAAAATGAAGTAAGTTTATTACAAGTAATTTTAATTGCAACACTCAATTAATGTTTCACGTTAAATGAAGAAATAGAAGAAGCGGAAGGGAAAAAGGGAAAACATTTTTTTCTTTTCTTTTCGCAGGAGTACCGTCAGAGGTTGTTCAAGATTTTAATTACTACAATCCGATTATTGAATCGGAAATTAAACCGGAACAGCACGTGGATTTCGCTAACGAAACAGGTACGTTTGTCACGCGGACGTAAAATCGATTATTGTTGAAATTTTTCGCACCAACTGGCGCGCAAGATTAAGTTTCGGGTTTGGTTCGCAGTCGTGAAAGTCACTACATGCGGACAGACCGGCAGAATGGGGCCGATTTTGGATCAATGCGCAAACGAGCACAATGGCACGAACGTTGAATTTCTTACGGAAAATATACTGTCGTCGATAAAACCGTTAAATCTGGATGCCCCAATTTCGAACATGAGAGGAATACAACGTTGGACGGTACCGCAGGCCGGTTATTACACGTGAGACCATTTTGTCTATGCCCGGCTATTCAATTTCACTGTCGAAAACGCAATGACGGATAGCTTTTTTATGCTGTCGATCGCGAGACTCTAACGCTCTTGAAAATTGATTCCAATAATGTAGGGATTTAGGTAGCGAATTGTAAATTGATAAAAGAAACAATGAGATAAAAAAAACCCAGTAAAATGAACCATATATGGTCCATATAATGTTTTAAAAATTTCATATATGTATTTCATAAGTACATAAGTAAAATATTCAACTATCGACGAATGTTTTTTCTTGAATCAAATTCAATGTTAACCAAACATTTGGTTCTTTTTTAGCTGACCAAAATCTTTAGTTAAAATAACCAAAAAATATTCTGACCAACATATTTGGTTATTTCAACTAAAAATTTTGGTCAGCTAAAAAAGAAACAAATGTTTGGTTAACACAACTAAACATTTTTCTCCGTGTAAACGATCGTTATTGTATCCATATAATTTGAATAATTATTCAAAAAAATATTGCGGAAAATTATTTCTCCTCAAACTAACGTTTTTAAGCGTACTTTATTCTGAAAATCCTCTCAAAAAACTTTTCAAAGCACATAAAAAAAAAGAAAAAAAATTGGACAGTCAGTAGGTTGTTATTAATTGAGAATCAATGACGCTTTAATCAATAAAGCAAGTATGGAAATTCTAGGGTACTTGGAATCGGAGCTCGAGGTGGACGCGGTTCCGGTGGAATGGGGAGTACTTTGGGCACGCTGGTTCGAGGAGTCATCGAGTTGGAGAAGGGACAGCAACTCTACTTCCTGATTGGCCAGCCTGGATCGGACGCGTGTCCCAAAGTGAGTAAAAAATCGTGAAATTGAACAGCCACCGATAAAAGCGACGTCAACGTTTGAACACCGGGGCGAATCAATATATAATTTGCAACAAAAATAAAACCCCCGAGCTAACAATTTGTTTTGAGCATGTCAAATGAACGTTTCGCTCGGACCCTCCGTTTGTTTATCCGCAAGCCAGATAAGTCAACTTGAAACTTTTCATCTTCCGCCACAGAACCTCGGCCTGAAGGTGCACGAATGTCAACAATTAAATCTGAAGAAAAAGCTCAATCAAACTTCCGGCGGATTCGCCTCCATTGTGAGGGAAGTCAAGAAAATTCAACTTACGGACGGGGGCGGCGGGGGCGGCGGTGCAACGTATATTTTCACGGTGGGTAATTACGGCGATTCTCCTAAGAGGACGTTACATTTAAACTTAATGAATTACTAATTCCCGCCGTTGGCATCGTTTTCATTTATTTTTGGATTTAAGGATTTAAGGTCATTTATCACACGACTCTTTTAGTATCGCTTGTAAAAAGAAATTGCGTGCGCTCCGTGGAAAGTAAAATTTGTTCGGAAGCCTTCTATGTTACATTTTACAAGACATCATAGAAGTGGAGGGGGTAATTCGTGATATCATTGAATAGCCCTTTTCGATACGAAAAATATTTTTGTCAAAAAATCAAGATATTATTTATCAAGAAATACATATATTTTCCAGGTTAAAATCACCCCTTATAATATCAATATACATAATCAAACATCAGTCAATAAACAGTACATAATCAAATGTTTGTGATACTGATAAAATATCATCTTCTGAACGAAAGATTTCAGGGCAATTTTAAGAATAAATAAATCATATAAATAATAAATGAATTGCATAAGAAAGAGCTGTTTCAAATAATTTACAGTTAAGTGCAAATAAAATGTAATTTTACATGACTTTACAAACAAACATTTCAATACAAAAACAAATGATACGATTTAATTGACATTTCAAATTAAGTAGTTGATTATTCGATCTCTGTGACGTCACATTTTGTGATGGTTGTTAATTCGCTTTAATGTTCTATTAATGCTTTAGTTAAAGCCTAACGGGGAGCAACAGCCGTTATTGATAGCGGCTGGTGGCGGTGGACTGGGTTTAGGTCAATTCGTCGACGACGGAATTCAACATGGTAAAGGTGCCGCGCCTGCCGATAGGCCACCTGCCTCCGGCACGAGTTCCAACGGAAAAGGAGGTAATCCCGATTTGTTTCGACCAGAAAATGTTTTATTAGAATTTGTCACGTCCCCGGCTTACATCCTGCCATTTATTTTTATCACTTCAATGTAAAACTGAGAAGTATTACAAGAATATCTACACCCGGCCCTATATATAGCTCTCATTATAAGAAGATAACGCGCTGGAAATTTCGTTACGTTGATACCACCCTTGCGGTATTTATAAGCAGAATATTTTCATTACGATCGCTAATTGGAAAACCTAATTGAACATCCGCGATCGGCAGTCGCGTCGGAAACAAGGGTAATTAAACCCTTCATACGTACGATATGAAAAAAACGGTGAAGGTATTTTTAGGACGATCTCATATGTTTTGGAATTAACCGGAAATAAATGCATTAGTTGCAATTAAACCTGAGATGTTATTTTTTACAATATTTTCCGGTCGATTAATTAACTGTATTTAACTAAATTCAATATAAATCCTAGATTGACCCAATTCAGTGCCTTGATGTTGCACACAATATAGCTGACCCAAGATATATCTAAGGTAGATTACTATTCGCAACAAGGTCCGTATAAATTACGTTTGCGCGTGTGCTTGTAAAGAGAGAAATGTATGTAAAAAAAAAAATATATACGAGGGTGGATTGATAAGTTTCCGGCCTGACCAAGAAAAACAACGTTTTTAAGAATTTTTTTTTTTTTATTTCCCAACATAATCTCCTCCAAGGCTGATACATTTCTCATAGCGGTGTTCTAGTCTAGTAATGCCATCTCTATAGACTGATTCG
>JABFPN010006358.1:0-11673 GCA_022817305.1 Leptoteleia sp. ZL-2020 | reverse complement strand
CATTGTTAAATAATCTCCCAGATTGAGAAAATGTGCTGAATCAACAACATCAATTAATTCTCATTCATTTTAATAAAAACGAATAACACCCTAATCTAGTAATTAACGCTTACGGCATCATCTTAAAACAATAAAATTTGTTCGATTTCTTGTATATTATTTGGTTATTTTTTTTAACTTGTAAGAATATTTGAAAAAAAAAACGGTTTTATATATTTGGCAACACTGTATTCCGTGTACATACATCGTTCGCAAATAAAAGAAGACAAAGGACATTAGTTTTTTTTGCGAACACACGCATTCGCACGTCGTGAAATGTCAAAATTACGTTCCATGTAATTCAGCATGTTGTTTTCGACTAGATTTAGGAATGTATATATGTAACATTCTTATCGTTTACTGATAATTTTTTTTATTACGACGATCTGAGAAATGAGAATACGTCATTTGCAAATGAAAGTAATCGACGTCATGGTTGATTGTTAAATTCTGTAAGTACAGTCAACTTTCATTGACAAGCTAGTATCTAAATTGTTTTTGTTTGGTTTCCCTTAATCAAGCTATTTATCTTCTACGTATCTGACAATTTTTGTACAGAGTTTAACCTATAAACCGAAGTTGACCGTGATCCGATTTTCTTTCCTTTGTCAAATTGCTTATTGTATATTTTATTATTATAAGTAGAAATTCTATTCTTTAGGAAATAAATCACGCGGAAATATTTAGAAAGTTTAAAAATATTATATAAAAAATAGTTTGACTTGCATTAATTTACATACAAAGGTTTAAATTATTTCCATAAATAATTATAAATAATTGAATTTTGTAAGACTTCCTGTCACAAACAGATGAGTCATAATTATATTTCAGACAACACTTTTATAAGCTAACAATAAAATGTGAACAAAATTTTATTTTAACCAAGGAAAAGTGAATAATGTGTCAATTATAAAAAAATTATTTTGCATAATTAAATGACACTCATTGAATAATTAATAGTAATTAATAATAATTAATTTTTTCTGTAGATTTATTATAAATTGTTCATACTGTTATTTTTATCATTGCAGATAATATATTTTATATTAAATGTCAATTATATGTTGTACATTAATAAAATTATTATTTATTGCTTCATTTCTTATTTATCAAATGTATGTTATTAATTTTCAGTGAATTGAAGCAAAAATGCAAATTATATGACATTAAAAACTTTCAATAAAGTGAAAAAGAGTGGGTAGGAGAATGGCTACATTTTGTCGACATTGGCGATTATGGATTCTACCCGTTTTAACATGTTTATACGCATTGCTCATAATTATCCTAGTGCCCATTTTGTTGGCGAATTCAATAAAGAATGGGTTCAAAAAACAGGACCAAGGTGCTTTGGTTGGCGGTGCCTTTGTGCTCCTTGCATTACCCATTGCTTTTTATGAAATTGTTCAACATATGATACATTATACTCAACCAAGATTACAAAAGTATATTATAAGGTACACATTTTTATATATAAAAAATAATTTCTTTAATACATTTGCATTATTAACTATATAGAATTGCATTTACAAATAATACAGCTATCAAAGTAGACTGTTTGATAATTTGTACTTGTTTCAGAATTTTATGGATGGTACCTATTTATGCTGTGAATGCTGTAAGTAGAATATCTTAATTTGTTTTGTTTCACTTTATATATAATCAAACTGCTAGTTGTCAAATCAAAACAATCACAGTCAAGGTCCTTCAAACAATTAAGAATTTATTGATTTCTTTATTCTGTTGTTATGTCACTTAAATGACTTTACCCTGCTTGTAAAAGTCACATGATTAGACTATAGTTGAATGTAATCAATTAAATTTAAATGTTCATATCAGACTTGTGTCACTAAGTTAGAAAATTCATTTTTTTCAGTGGCTTGGTCTTGTATATCCAGAAGGAAGTATATATGTAGACAGTTTAAGAGAGTGTTATGAGGCATACGTCATTTATAATTTTATGATGTATTTGCTCGCATATTTGAATGCCGATCATCAGTTGGAACACAGATTAGAAATTTCACCCCAAATAAGTCATATGTTTCCACTGTGCTGTTTGCCAAATTGGGAAATGGGCAGGGAATTTGTACACATGTGCAAACATGGTATTTTACAGTACACAGCAGTGCGGCCTATTTCAACTTTGATATCATTGTATGTTTAAGTCGTGTTATAAGTCATGTTAAAATAAGATTTAAGTTAATTTAAGTATTTTGAAAGTTACGTAAATATAACAAATTTAATGCATATTAAAGTATCTTATTCTTAAATAGGCAGATAATTAATTCTGATTTTTTTAATATTATATTATTAATAAATATTAATTATTCCTAAAATAAATATGTACCTTTCAAATTTGTTATTAAATGTAAATTTATTTTTTTTAATTATATTAACTGTTTTCAGTATATGTGAATTAAATGGAGTATACGGCGAAGGTGAATTTCGTGCAGATACAGCTTTTCCATATATGATTGCGCTAAATAATTTATCGCAATTTGTAGCCATGTACTGTTTAGTACTTTTCTACCGAGCTAATTCTGAAGCGTTAAAACCAATGCAACCAATTGGTAAATTTCTATGTATTAAGGCTGTGGTATTCTTTTCATTTTTGTAAGTATGTCTTATCTTATAAAGTATTTCATTTACTTTAAAAGAAAACTTTGTCTATAGACTTTTGGTATTTCTCATTATTTCTAATTTGGCACTATAAAATGCTATAAACCATATTATAATCATTAATATCAAAGTTAACATTTATAATTAACTTTAACTTTATATGTTTTCTTATTTTGCAGTCAAGGAGTACTAATAGCCATGCTAGTATACTGCGGTGTAATTTCAAGTGTTTTTGATACTGATAATACAACAGACATCAAGCATATCTCAGCTAAACTACAAGACTTTCTAATTTGCATAGAAATGTTTTTAGCAGCTGTAGCACATCACTACAGTTTTAGTCATAAACCTTATGTAAGTTTAGCACAGAGCCAGGCATGGTGGGACGCTTTCAGGTAATTATATTTGTCATTTACATAAGAAACAACTGATTGGTTTATATTACTCTTAAAAGAAAAATGCTTCACATTCAACATTATGGAATGATGCTTGAGATTTTATAATAAAAAATTATTGATTGATTTTAAATGTATGAAATATAAGAATTGATAATATTAAATTATCAATTCTTAGGCTTCAAAATATGAATTAATTTAATTTTAAATGAAAAATAATAAGCCAACTATAAAATTAAGTATGAAAGATACGTTTATAAACATAGCATATTGAATCATTGTTATTATAATTCAACGTTTTAAATACTTTTAGGGCAATGTGGGATGTTTCTGATGTTCATAATGATATTAAAGAACATCTCGGAGTGGTTGGTTCATCACTGAGTCGACGGATTCGTGGTCGGAATATGTATCAGCAGACCTGGGGTAATGCAACTGAACGAACCTCACTTTTACCAGAAACAGTATCCCCTCCAACCGCATCACGAAGTGCGCCAGCGTCGTCTTTCTCAGGACACCCTGAGCCAACAGAAAGTCCCGTTTCTGACGACGATAATTTAGAGAAAGGAGCAGCGAATTCCGTTGTTACGTAACGAAACATTTTGGTGCAAAATATTGTAAAATTTAACATGTTAAGCTGATGTCGAAGTACCGAGTTCGTGGAAATGGTGTTTAAATAAATATTCAGCATTTGATTATTTTGTTATGTATTGATCATAGTGATGTGCTCTGGATTCGTGGAAAAGTATGACTGACTATTGTTTATAAATTTTGTTACAATTTCGAAAACAAGAAATTAATTACTATTCTTTATAAACTAAAATAGTCTTTTACCAAACGTTGTACCAAACGTTACCACTCGTATGTAAAACTCACGTTTTAAATATTATTTCGCTCTGGTAGTGAAATAAATGATATAGAATGAAAACTGTAAATGAGTAAGTTATTTACTGCACACAACTGAGCACGTATGCTTAAATTTGTGAACGTAATGTTAATGTAAAAGACTGAATGGTTTGGTTACACGAATGAAATGTACGTGTGAAAGAAATTAGTACTATGAGATTAATGATTGATTGTGATAATTTTGACATCACATGTTTAAAATGTGACCCGGTTTATATAAAGAGAATTAAATTGTGAGCAGCAAAGGAATCGTTCGTTTACACTTTTCTACTAGTAAGAAATAAAAATTGTTTTAAACTGAAAATCAATTACACCATAATGTCCAGCCATGTAATAAGCACTTCGACATGGCCTTAAATTATTTTTGCTGAACTGTCGTCGTATAAAATGTAGTTTGATGAATTAATGATATTATATTATTTTCATATTATCGCTTACTTTTACAATTTTATATGATGATTTAATTTGTTGTATTTATTTCGTGTATTTACTTAAAATACGCTCAATCAGAACATAGTCGACAGATATGTATTTTTATACAGGATTTTTGAAATGGTTTACGACGGCAGTTAAGATTAACCCATTAACAATGATGTTTCCGACCAAATTATCTGTTAATTCAAGTTTTGTTCCTTCTTTGTTGAGTGTGTATATATGTAAATAATTTGTTTATGAATGTGTAATTTTTCAAATTCTCTTCCATTGTTTCTCTAACACCATAATGTGTTATGTAAGATTAAAATATGACAATGAACATTATAAAATATAAAACTTAGTTTACGTTGATGGGTTAACAATGACAGAAGTGTAACATATAAATTTTTTATAAATCATTGTACGAGTTTATGACTATGATAAAATGTCACAAGATGTAACTTTTTCCCGTAATTAACATATAAAATCATAAATTATTGTTTATGTTATTCGTAATAACTTACTGTGAAAAAATTCCGTTATCAATAACAGATTACCAAATATTTGTACATAAAACGTTTATACGTAGCGCAACATGTCAATAAAAATTATTTATACATATTGTGTGCATTTTTTAAATGTTAAATTGTCAATTTTTATGATGTAACACGCGCATGTAAAGTATAGTTTTCTATGTCTTTTAATTGAAGAAAATCGGCCAATTATAGCTCACGTCAATAGCGACATATTATTGCCCTTGACTTATTTAATTGAACATTATTGTTCTCGGAAAATAATCGAGCACCCTCTATTCCACGAAAAAAGCATGATAAACTACTTTCGTTATATTTGTTACATGAAATAATAATGAATATGGAATTGCTAAGTTGCTATTATATTAAACAATAATAAATATTATTGTAGTAGACACACTAAGAATTATTACTTTCTTTTTTAACTTTTTGACAATATATGTATTTTTAATTTATCAACGTCAGTTCATGTATACAGTTTTTTACATAATAATTATTTGCTCCTTATTACGTTTCTAGGCGACAACTTTTGTTTTTGCCGCATTGGTTAATTTGTAATGACATATATTGTTTAGAACATATTCAAAAATATAGTTATTTATATTTTTTAAACCACATTATATAATTTCTTTTTTGGCAATAATTAATAATCGTTAATAAATACTTTAATAAGTTCAAATTTATTTGCTAAACTTTGTATCTTTGATAAGGTAAGTATAACCTTAATTATGTATTTATTAATATAAGTGTTTATATTTATAAACTTTTCTTTTGTATATATAAGCATGTATTTTGAAAAAAATGTAAAGTTTTCATTTCAAGAATGGAAATTCTGCTTTTACTTTAACTTAAACTTAAAATGAAGAAAAAAATTTCGCTCCAGACTTTTTAAATTGCCCTCCCTTCCCAGGCTGAGAAACTTAAAACAGTACACAAGTGCGCAGACTCGGCATGTAAGCGGGAATTTAAATTTCAAAAACATTAAAATAAATAATTGGTTAATAATATAAAAATAGAAAGATGAATGAAATCCTATAATATCACCACCTTCAACTTAGCTATAAATTTGTACATTTTACATTTAACTAATAAGACTTAAGAAAAGAACAAAGAAACAAAAAGAATTGTTACCACGATAAAAGTATCTATAATTCTTTTTACCTATGTAACTGTGAAAATAACTACTATATAATATTATTTTAATTAAATTACGTTATATTTATGTCAACTAATCTTACGCAGAATCAAATTCATAATGAATAAAATGGAGAAACAATGGATTAAATAAGGAAAAATGAATGCGAGTCAGGTAAAGCTGGGTGAAGTGTGATAACTATTAGGCCGGCTCTTTTCGACATTTTGACAGGTTTGCGTTCCGATCAACTTTTTTCGTACTAAACTGAAGAATATTGAACTAACTGTTGCCATAATATTAAATTTTGATTGTTGCTTTTTCATTTAAGAATATTTCTATTGTAAAATAATTGTTAAGAACGTGAGAGTGTGAATATCAATTACACGGTATTTGCATATTGTGTCAAGATCAGTTGATTTTAAGGTCAATGACCATTGCACAAAAAAAAAGTTACACGGCTTCTCTGTTGCAAAAATTGTGCGACGTAAACTGACAATTAACTGTCAGACGCGCTTCAAATCGGACGAACGAATTTACCTTTTCTCAGAAAATCTAAATTTATATTTGTGAGTACAAAGTTTGCCTTTCTTTGTGCCTTCCTTTTTTGCTCATCAAGGCCATATCATCGGACAAAAGTCTTTTATATCATTAATACGTAATAGATCCATATAAATATAAGTAGTAAAAATCTCGTATTAGCAGTGTTTTCTATAATCTTAGTATAAATAGACGTAGGTTTGTCGTCTGATATAATTTTCAACTATTATTAATACATTAATGAATATTTACTCATTACTTTTTCAATTTACGTGCAATAACAATACTCTTTATATTATTTATGTTTTTACTGTTCATTATTTAATTGTTATTTGGCAAATTAGATTATTATTGTTTTATAACTTAATATTGCTTGTTCATTATTTCAAAAATAATGTTAAATCATTATAACTATTTGATTATTATGAATCATAATCAATGAAAAGTTCATATTTTTTTAAATCTTATCTCTGTATAAATTATTGATAAGATTGTGTTCATAATTTTCTTTTTGACAAAGTTTAAATTTTACATTGCAAATAATGTTGAATTAAGTTATATATTTTTATTTGCAAAATCAGTTTGCTTTAAAATAATACTCTGATTAATTAAGTTGGTTCAACAACTCTTCACTTTGTACAAAGATAAATGATAATAATATAGATTGATTA
This sequence comes from Leptoteleia sp. ZL-2020, assembly GCA_022817305.1. Taxonomy (NCBI): domain Eukaryota; kingdom Metazoa; phylum Arthropoda; class Insecta; order Hymenoptera; family Scelionidae; genus Leptoteleia; species Leptoteleia sp. ZL-2020. The sequence goes on along the minus strand of JABFPN010006358.1, from coordinate 4,427 downwards.
GAGGGTTTGTTTTTAATTCTCGAGAATAATAAGAATCAATTCAAGAATGATAAATATACTAATGAAAATTATCTTTAGCGAATTCAGTGGTTCCTATAAATGTTATCAATTTGTTTCGATGAAATGAAAGAAAAATGTTCTTAATAACATGTATTGAAATTCATTTTATATGTAGTAATTTTCTAATTAAAATTTGTAAATTGTAAATTTGTAAACATCATTTTCATTCTCAAGCATGTATATAAAATAAGATTTAAATGTAATAATAGTAATAATTGAATATATTTTATAATTGCAGATATTTTTTCAGATATTTCCTGGAATTGACAATATCATAATAAAACAATGCGTTTAGTGATCTGTGATACGGTAGATTATGTGGCTGAGTGGTCGGCGAAGTATGTCCTCAAAAGAATCCTCGACTTTGCTCCAAATGAAAACAAATATTTTGTCCTTGGTTTGCCTACAGGTATTATTTACATAATTATTTCAAATTGAATCATTCTTTCAGTAGGGACAACAGGCACAATATAAATAACTTTCTTAATTAATGTTATTTTCAGGTGGCACACCTTTGGGCATGTACAAGAAATTAATTGAATTTCACAGAGCTGGAAAAATATCTTTCAAATATGTGAAAACTTTTAACATGGACGAGTATGTTGATTTGCCCAGGGATCATCCAGAATCTTACCATTATTATATGTATGAGAACTTTTTTAAGCATATAGACATTGACCCTAATAATGTACATATTCTTGATGGCAATGCCAAGGATCTTGTCAAAGAATGCGACGACTTTGAGAGAAAAATCAAAGAAGCTGGTGGAGTTGAACTTTTTATTGGAGGTGCTTTTTACACTTTTACCATAAACAATCTATAACTGTAATCTATAACTATAATTATAATTTTGATATACTGAATAAATGTTTCATTTTTAAGGTATTGGGCCTGATGGTCATATAGCTTTCAATGAACCTGGGTCATCTCTTGCCTCGCGAACACGCGTTAAAACATTAGCCCAGGATACATTGGAAGCCAACGCTCGTTTCTTCGACAATGATATGAATAAAGTGCCAAAGCAAGCTTTAACTGTTGGTGTCGGCACTGTGATGGATGCAAAAGAAGTTATGATACTAATTACAGGGTCCCATAAAGCGTTTGCACTTTACAAAGCTATTGAAGAAGGTATTAACCATATGTGGACAGTCTCGGCATTCCAACAGCACCCACGAACACTTATCATATGTGATGAAGATGCTACTCTGGAACTTCGTGTTAAAACTGTGAAATATTTTAAGGTAAGATTGCTAAAAGAATAATGTTTATAAAAAGTGTATATATATATTTTAAGCTATTGGTGAGTGGAAAATTTTCAATTTTTTGTTTGGGTTTTTAACGGATAATTTGATTTCTATTCCATCCTCCTTGGTGCTGTGTAGGCTCTCAGTGATGTTCACCGCAAATTGATTGAGGAAGATAAGGACGATAAACAGCGTGTTTAAAAGCTTGACAAGGGTAGCTATCCAATTCTAACGTCTTCTTCTCTATTTCTGATAACGTTGTTAATTTTTGTTATACATATATCTATTTATTAAGTTGCATGGTTAACAACCTTTATTAGTAATTTATTATTCCTTAAAAGTTTAATTATTTGTTAATTATTATTTAAAGTTTGTTTCTTGAACCATCTTCTATATGAACCAAAAGATAAGCAGGCTGAGGAAGGTAAAATTTCTGTTAATCAGATTTTGAGTTGTATTGAAATTTGACAAAAATTATGTCTTATTCATAATTGGTATTTAGGAGACTATGCAAAGTTGATTTAAGGAGTGGTTAATAATTTTATTGATTTCTTTTCTTCTTTTTATATTTAATCAATTTCTAACTCTTCTCCTTGTATGGGAGAAAATAATATATCTTATGTCCAGTTATTTCAACAAACAGTTCAGTAGTCAAAATGACTCTTATTTTAACTACAATACTCTCAATTGATTTTCAATTTCATTTTATTGACTTTTATCCGTATAAAAATATGTCTCAAGAGAGTTTTCGTTTTTTAAAAATTTGGAAACAATGCTTCATATGTTAAATAGTTCGAATAACTTAGCATATGATAAGTTTTATAAAATATTGTGAAGGTATAAGTATGAATGTTTAATTCGCATGAATGTAAAACGAAAGATAGTAAATAATAAAATCTTTTAATTTTCGTTACCAAATTTTCCGTTTTTATCAATCGTATATTTTTGATTTTTTGTTATCAATGCATTTTAATAATACACCAACGTGGTTCTTTTAATAAAGAAACTACTTTTACTACAAAGTTATAAATATAAAGTTAATGCTTTGTTTTGTAACTTCTAAGATTACACTAACATTATTTAGAACTAATTTAGTAAATTTAATAAGTTATTACCAGAACAAAAAATTTGCTTACTGTAGACAATTTAATTACTAATAATGTTTATACATTGTAGTACTCATATTTCCAGCACCTAGAATTTATTTAAGCACAAATAATGCACATAATTTTTAATACACTGAGAGTAAAATAGTGGTACAAATCATAAGGATTATTAGTAAAGTTGTGATATAATTTATTTTTTGTAAATTGTACCCAATTTAACAATAATCTTTCTAATTGCTAGCCCTATTTTCCCCTTGGAGTATTTGTTATTATAAATTATTTATTTCTATTTACTAGTTGATTTCTTTTCTTTACAGAATCTTTGGGACATCCACAGCAAACTGGTCGAAGAAGCACCAAATGTTGTTTGAGCTTTCCAAGTAATATTATACACACACGTTCCATGGAACTGCTATAAATGTTTTATATTTTAAATATTTTACAAAATAATGACATTCGAATGTTCTTACTAGTTTATATAAATTACAATTTATTTTAATAAGTGATTCTTATATAAAATGGCTGCAAGGCAAAATTAAACAACTATTTTAACATGTTCAAATAGAGATTATTTTTTTAAGTTAAAAACCAATTTTATTTACCATATTAAAAAAAAGAGAAGGAAAAGTTTAGTTTAAATGACTTTGTATTTATCTTGAAAGTTAATGTCATCCTTACCAAACACACATCAGTTATTTTTCACCTTTTAAGGTTATGACCATTTTTGGTTTTTTTCTTTTTTTCTCCTAAATAATGATCTTGTAACGTCTCAATTATTACATGCCTTTTTATTTCCAATTTGTGTTTCAAGAACATTGGTAATTGACCAGTCTTGTAATAAAAGGAAGCAGCTCAAGCACTGAAGTAACACAATGTTTCATAACTTAAATAGTGATACATTTTTCAAAGTTGATTCATTGAAGAATTTAACATTCAAGTCAAAGTTTGTTTGTTTTCCTCTCACAACAATTAAATGTTTCATTTAATTAAAATTACATAGCAATACCATTTGTAATAGATTACAGTGTATTACTAATCAAAAAATTTAATTGCTATTGTTTTATTGTTATTACAAATCTTTGCCAAACAATTTACTTATTATTAAATTTAAAAAAAACTTAATCTTAGGTGTAATATATATAATATATGTATATTATATATAAAAATATATAATATATGTATATTATATATAAAAATATATAATATATAAAATCTCGTCTTTCATGCATCAATCGTAAAAATCTGACCTGAAACTTGTCTATGGCTTAAAATATTTGCACCCTTTTCTTTTCTTTTTGGATCAATCCGGTTTTTACAGGCCCATAGTTAGGAATAGAAAAGATCCAAGGATAAACATGCAATGTTAACTTTTATATGAGAATTCTTAAGTTAAATACGAGAATTAAATTCTTAGATTTTGAAGTATTTTGTATTAGTATCTTCTCTTACATATTGTGTTTATAAGTTTTTAAAATTACACTCAAAGAAATAACTAGTTATAAATGGATCTGATTATTATTCACTATTCACAGGATACAAATAATTTAACTGTATTAAATAAATATTAAAATTATTTGTTATACACATTACTTTGTTTGTTCTGAAGGTTCTTTTTAAATTTTATTATACGTATACATGATACGATGCGTAACCTCTTTCAACTAATTCTTACACTGATTATAAATATGAAAGTTTAGAAAATATTATACAAAGCATAAACGTACAATTTAAAACCTTGTATAAAATCTCATCCAACAAGTTTTCTTTTTACATGTCAATTCTCTTCAATTTTCCCCTCGTGTATAATAATAAACATGTATGACGAAGCAATTTCATTAATTCTAAATGTTATGTTTACACCTAAAACAAAACAAACATCAATTTTTATCAAAAAACTGACAATTTACAAAACAAAGTTAAAGACAGTAATCTTTCATATTTTCCTCAATCCAGTCAGATCCAATATAACTTTTCCATGAATTGAAATTACAATCAAAAACGTTGAAGTTCCCCCCCC
>JABFPN010006357.1:0-11676 GCA_022817305.1 Leptoteleia sp. ZL-2020 | reverse complement strand
CGCGATAGTACATTTGACAATAGATATATTGTCGAGGACGCGTGATATAAATGAAGAACAAGAAGAAGAAGAGGCAAAAGATCAGGAACAAGAACAAGATGCAGATGAAGATGAGGAAGAATTGATCGTTACTCCTGCATTCTAGATTATTATATGCAGAATTGTCCAAAATCAATTAAAGTAATTTGTTTCTGGTCCATTATCAATTACTTTAATTACTTTTAATAAATAATTTAAAATTATCAATGAATCAATTAATTTTAATTAAATTTTCAATTATTGCATTAAAAGTAATGGATTAATTAAATTTTCAATTAATCAATTACTTTAATTGAAATTTTCAATTAATCAATTACTTTTAATTGAATTTTAACTATTCCATTACTTTTAATTGAATTTTAATTGAATTCCATTACTTTTCAATTACTTTGTACGTTTTTTGGTAATTATTAGGATGATCCCTCCCCCCCCTAAGGTAGGGTTATTATACATGAAATCGATGTATTTTTTCGCCCTGATTACGAATCCGCAAGAAAAACTTGGCGGTCGCTATCGGTTCAAAAGTTATTGGCCAAAAATGGGTAAAAATGGCATAAAATCGAAAATATCTTTCCTTATGTAAAAAAATTGGAAAATCTGTTCAGGCTATCGTATTCAGCGGAAAAAAATACACAGAAAACATGTGTTATATCGTTTTGAAGTGTGGGGATTGTCTCCCTGCAGACGACAATATAGTCCCGCGGAGCGCGTCCGGGTTGAATTTGGCGTTCAAGGTTTCGTCAATAACTCTGAAAATATCATCTTCAGGTTGCTGCTCCAAAGGACCAACATTACTTCCAACGATGTCCTGAACCTGTATCATTAGTTTAGTTAGATTTTAAAGAACTTTAAAGACACCGCCATTTATTTGATTAAAATTCATTAAAATCTATCTGATCTAACATACCAGGTCCAGGACATCGTTGGGAGCATTTTTGGTCCTTTGGAGCATATCCCTAAAGTTGATACTTTCAGAGTTATGAGCGATACAGTGTGCCCAACTCTACCCAGACGCGCTACCAGGGACCGTTTATTTTTTTGGCCATATCTTTTGAACGGTAAGAGAGCAGCATTTTATTCTTTTTTTATTGCAATCAGCGTTCAAAAACGCATCGATTTCATATAAAAAAACCCCAAGTTAGGGGAGAGGGTAAGCAGGTACATTATTACCTTATTTTTTTATGGAGAATCCGAATCTGTAATAAAAAATTGGGGTTCTTATCTAAGATTACAAAGTTCCTCTCCGCCCCACCCAGTTGGAGGAGGGGGGGGCGTGGCTAATTTAAACACAGATGGATGTTCTCCTTTGATAATATTAACTTTTATTCTAAAAAATTTTTTTCGTAGAATGCATATTTTTCCACTGAGAAAAATGAAATAGTATATTTATCAATAAATTCGGGGATATTGAACCTATACGCACTCTGTAGGTGTAACTGTAATAATTTATGGAAAAACTAAGTACACGGAAAAAAAAGTTTCAAGAGCACACCTAAATGTTTATATGCACTATATAAACAGTATGGTAATATTCGGAACACCTAAATCAGTATAGATACCGCAACCAGACTCGTTTAATAGATTTCATTTGGATGAATCTCCCAGAGTAGTATAAATAAAATGTACCAACATTTAACACATGACAGTTTACCTAACCTAACCTAATTTAAGGCAGCGTTTCTATCAGACGCGCATTCAGTGGAATTTTTTTTTTCCTCATATATAGGGAATTCATGTGGTAAATATTTTGTTTTATTACTATATTTAAATAAGTATGGTTGAATCACCCATACTTTAAAATATAAATTAAATAAATTATCAAGTTGTTGTAATAAAACATTTATTACCCTACAAGTATGGGTTGATTTTCCATACTATTTTTTTCAGTGTATATGTAATTCATACAGTTCTATAAACATAGAATACTATACAATGTGTACAGAAAAAATTCCCAAAAATTATAAGTGATACACATACAAAGAACGGATAGGTTCAGTATTCCAGGATTTATTGCTAAATGTGCTATTTATTTTTCTCGGTGTCGAGATAATCAGTTGTCTCAAGTTGAACCGACCACCCTGTATATATATATATAATATACTGTAACATCTGCTAATATTTTACAATTAGTATATAATACCGTAAATACAATACTCTTAAATAACAATGTGAAATAACTATGAAATTTAATGTTACAAAGTATTTATTTTTACATTATTATTATAACATTGAGTAAATTTTAAATTTTCAGAAGGAAAACGTTAAATGAAAAATGATATTTGTTCTATCTCGGCAAAAACGTTTTCGCAGCCACGTTTTCTCATAAAAAGTCTCTGCTTACCATATTAGCCTGAACTGATGCATTGCGAGTTCGGATTATCATAACAGCATCACAACTAAGCTTCAAATTAAATGTATACCGAAATTCGGAGCAGCGTTAAGCTCCGGCGCTCAGAATGGTGGCTTTGAGGAAAGTTTTCTCACGATCAGAACTGCGACTTTATTCGCGATTTCAAACGTTTTTGATCCTTTCTGGCGGGTAAACGGCCAAAGGGAATTTTCGTGTCCAAATCTTGGCACTCGCGGAACCGCGCTCGAGACATTTTAATGAATATATACTGTATATGCAAGCATGTCGAGCTTTTAACCTCACACCGCGGCCTCTTTTCTTCTCTTCGGTTGCTATCTTGAAAGGATAACGAGTAATAAAATGGGCGTCGAATTCAACGGCTTCGTAACGAGATCCATTCTCATATTACACGTTTGATTAATTGAGGAGGAAATAAATATAAATAGAAAAATAGAATGACAATCATATCAATTAATTTAGGCATACAAATTTCCTACAAATCTCTTCATTTTTTACATTGCAATTTTAATTTTTATGCAAAATATTCAACAATTAATTTATGTTTAAATATTTTATTTTCCTGAAGAATAAATTGCCCCTAGTAAAAATGACATATGTGGTCCATATATGTTTTAACAATTTCACATAAGAAAACAAAAAATTGATATATGGATATATATGTTTTTCCTTAATCCATATATGGCCATATATGGTCGATATATCGTAATAATTACTTTCCATATAAGGAAATTATTAAATGCATACACTGAGAAAAAGTTTATAATAAAAATTACTATACCTTCCGACGTTGAGAGGATATCGTCTATGATGTTTATACAATTACTATACTCAACATAATATTATTTTTTATATGGTATAGTAAAATTGTTTATACAATCTTTTAAAGTTGTCAGGATTTGTGGTAATAATTACCATACTGAATATAAAATTTTACTATATTATACACAAAATTGTACTAAACCAACACCAGAGGCTATGGTAATTTATATTACATTTTTTTCTCAGTGTATATAGCTGGAATATTATATCAATTATTGCCATATATTGACCATATATGCCCATGTATGTTCCATTTATACTACACACAGAAAAATAAAATAATTAATATTCCCATAAAAAATTGGATTCGAACCTCAAAAGATAATTTATGAACATTCTTATGATAAACTGGATAGAAATACTAAAATAATGCATTTATTAGAATAAATCTGCAAAATTTCCAATAAATATATAAAAAAAGTACTTTATTTTAGTAATTATTTCATATTTTATTATAAGTATGTTCATAAATTGTCTTCTGGGGTTGGAATCCAATTTTTTATGATAAAATTAAATCTTTATTTTTATGCATGTATATACTACACGTAATTAATATATACAAATATATAAAAAAAAATATAAAAACTTAAATAAACTATAACAATAAATATGGTAAAGGGTAAATGAATAAAACAACTAGTATAGATCATAGACATATATTAGAAGAAATGGTTGCATCAGGTACATATGAAAGTCAAAAAAACCGATAGAAGCATAATCGACGTTTTTTTTTACGTGGAAGTAATTAATTATTTAAAATTTAGTTATAGTATTTAATTTAAAATATTTTAAATAATTAGTGATGTAAAAATAACGTTTCTTACACCTAAGTATACGTCTATAAAAAACATCTTTAAAATATTTAAAAAACAACATTTTATATACGTCGACTATACGCCTTTCGAACTTCTTATTGAAATTCTTATATACCTGATGTAACCTTTTATTCTAATATAGGTCTACGTTTCATACGAGAGTAGTATCAAACAACATTTGTTTATATTTGGACAAACACTTTAATATAACTAAAAACAAAATAAAAAAAAATTATTTTTATTTTTTCCAAATGTTTTATTCCTCATTCTGGTAAATAATTTCAGCATTTTTTTTTAAAAAACTCATTCTATAACTGCTGAAGTTATTTCTTTTAGTAAAACAGTCAACTGTAACAAATAATTGAGCCAATTTTACTTTGATTGATTCAACCGCAACTTTTTCCAGCGACATTTTAATCAAAGAATCCAAGAAAATGTAGTCTTTGTTCAGAACGTGCTGATTGTTTATTAAACTTGTTTAATTTTGTAGCTTTCAACGAAATTGATGTTAATGAAGTTTTCGTTGACATTCTCGAAAGCTAATTCATCGAATACACTTGAACCGATGAGGGTTCGTTATAAAATTTGTTGAATGAGTTCTTGGAACAATTTCTCATCAGCAAGAATGATAACGAAAATGATTAGTTATCAACGTCGCAAATTACCATTTTGTGGCAATGTGAAATTGCAATTAATACAAGTGGTGCTGGAAATAAGTCATCGCTGCGCTACTTGTTTGATTTATTTTACGCTTGTTTATTTAGTTACTGCGCGTGACGTTAAAATTGATGTTAACTAAATTTTCGTTGATACTGTCAAACCGATGTAAATTCGTGGAAAGGGCGCAATTGAACAACTTTTTCAATCAAATTAGTGTTACAGAGAAAATTACACACGGAAGCGTAGAGTGTTGTTTTGTAGATTGAATAACGTACTTCTGACGTAATCGCATCAAATTTAATTGCTTCGTGCGGCAAAGTTATGATAATGTCATTACCCAATAATATATTAATTTTCGTGGTAAGCACTTAACAAAGTACCATTGAGGCTTCCGTAATGTCATATGAACTTAAATGAAGAAATATTGCAATTGTAAAAAGTCATTTTGATACAAGTTTGACAAAAATTCTTATGATTTATAATTATTTATAACAAATTTATACGCGTTATTATAAAATTAGGGCATTTATTCGGAATGTTATCCCCCCCCCCTTAAGAGGGGTAAAAAATACGTGAAATAGATGTATTCTTTCTCCCTGATTACGAATCTGAAAAAAAATTTGGCGCTCTCTTGTTCTTCAATAGTTATGGCCAAACAACGGTAAAAATATATTTTTCGCAAATAATAAAAAGAGCTAAAATTTCAAGAGGGTATTGATTGGGCCCCTGCTGGGCGGCTCCAATGCAGAAAATCCCCGCACTATTAAATGATGTAAAACATGTTTCCTGTGTATTTTTTTGCGCTGAATACGAATCCGCAAAAATTGGAGCGCGGAACCTAATGCCGGCGGTAACAGATTTCATGGCGGATTGCATGCTGAAGGAGCGCACTCCTAAGTTATTTGCAAAAAACCCCTATTGTAACATATTTTTGGCCCATAACTATTGAAGGGGTAGGTTCCGCGCTCCAATTTTTGCATTTAGTAGTGCGAGGATTTTCTGCCTATAAACGATTATATAGTTATCCGTAGTGCGTCGGGGTTGATTTGGGAGTGCACATTTTCTCCTATAACTTGCAAAATATAAACTTTAGATATATGCTCCAAAGGACCAAAATTGCTTCCAATGATGTCCTCGATCTGTGTTGTTAGTTTCGTTAGATTTTAATAAAATAAAAATCGGTGGTTATAATCTTTAAAAGTTGAAAAAAATGGGTAAATCTATTTTTTTTAAATCTAACTAAACTAACGATGCAGGTGCAGGACATCGTTAGAAGTCCTTTTCGTCCTTCGAGCATATCTCTAAAATTGATATTTTGCATGATATGGTGAAAAATTTGCACTCCCAACTCAACCCCGACGCACTCCCAAGAACTATTAAAATCGTCTGCAAGGTGACAAACCCCCGATTTCCAAATGTTATTATACATGCTTTCTGTGAATTTTTTCGCGCTGAATACGATAGCCTGGGCAAAATTTCGATATATTTTATATAAGAAAAGAAATTTGTGAAAAAGTGCCATTTTGACCCATTTTTGACCAATAACTTTTGAACGGCCAGGTTCCGCGCTCCAATTTTTGCGGATTCGTAATCAACGCAAAAAATACATAAATTTCAAAAAAAAAAAAAAAATAATAGGTTGGGGGGGTACTACATTCAATAATTACCATAAAGTTTTAAAAAAACCTTAAGATTGAAATTCTTTTTAAATAACTACTATTATGTGTTAATAAGTAGTAGATGCATTTTCATTTTTTAGGTTAGAGTCTAGAAAGTGCAATCTACAACATGTTGGTACAATAAAATAAACAAATCTCTTTAATAAATGAATTAACTTTACCTTTAAAGCGACTCATTAACTTGACCATGCCAACTTCAATTAATTTGTTTTCTACGATGTTTCACAAAAACCCAAGTAAAAATATCACCGGGCGAACCATTCAAACGACTGGGGCCCAGGCGGGCATTCACAGGGCTCGCCATCCGGGAGATGGGCACTGACTAGGCTTACCCGCTCGGGTCCCGGCATGGTTTTCGCCCGGTATTTCATGCTTGGTATGCCATGTGAAACCCTCACCGGGGCCACATAACAATTTTCATTTGTAAGTTGTCTTAGCAACAAAATAGATTAAAAAGAGACGTATTGTTATGTCAATTCGTTAGCTGTCAATAGTTGTTGCTAAGAAACATGTATATAATCCTAAGATTTAACCGAGCATTAAGATACAGACCACTTATTTTGAAGTTAATACATTAGGCTTTGATATTGCCTACAACAATCATTATTCCCCATTTGACGAATCAAAAATAAATTATTATATCACAATTTAAATAAGAAATAAACAAATAAATAGTGAAGTAGTAAAGTCATCAACTTGAACAGTTAAGAAACGAAGATAGGAGGAGGAGGAGGATAATAATAATAATAATAATAGTAATCTTAGCGGGCCATAGGTTCAGAGCACTTGACCTGTAGGTCTTTGTACTCTATCCCCTGCTACTGGGCCAGGGGTGGGGGGGGCGTCAGGATATCCTGCCGCCAGACAGAAGCCTACCAATTGCTTCATGTCTATGTCCCTGATTTCTTCTGGGGCTAAAAAGGCTTTCCCCAGCCAGATTCTACGTATGCTCACCGTACAGAGGCATTCGCAGAGGAAATGCACCGGCGTTTCCTCTATGCCTCCCTCGCATTTCTCACAGAAAGGCGACCCAAGGCGCCTTGTCACAAATGCATGCCTTCTGAGGTTGCCATGTCCTGTAAGGACTTCCATGGCTATCCTCAGTATTTATGTATGTTACTGTACTGCGAAAATATAAATATATTGAGCTAGGTTTTGGGAATAAATATTATAGAAAAGAAATTAATTAGAAAAAAATTGTATACGAAGAGGTTAGGTATAGCAGATTCTGCATTGCAAAAGAGTTTTTGTAGCAATATTTTAGTTACCAATAGTAATCAGTAGTGAAAACACACCATATGTTACTATTGATTACTATTGGTAACTAAAATATTCCTATAAAAATTCTTTTCCAGAGCAGAATTTGAACGCGAATGACATTCTGGAAGCACCCTATGATCGACATAGGCAATAAGTTAGCGACACTGATGAACAGCAACATCAAAGTTATTATTAAACAATTTTTTATATTCAACAACTATAATTATTAATGTACTAACATATTAAAATAATAAAATTTAAATACTTAAATCACGTAATTAATAATTGCCATAAATATGTCTTATCTTTTTATAAATAAATCACTCACTTTTATAACAGAACCACTAATCACCTTTTTATAACTAATTTATAAATTATTAAACCATGTTAGACAACACTAAATCACAGAATAACGGAACCACTTAATTATGGAATCAGTAACTCACACACATAGAGGATCTAAAATCGTTTCTGCTTCGTTGGAGTATAATCAGCTACAGAACTTCAAACTTAGTTTGAATATTTCAACGGTTCTGATTCTGTTGACGTTAGAGTACACCGGCTTACAAAAATTATAGTGATCCGCGAATTTCTGTCATCACACGTGTCAGTTTGATTACAGTCAGATACAATTTCGCGTTGATTTCGTTTGAACTTTTCAACGGTTGCAATTCTGTTGACGTTGAAGCACACTGACTTACAAAAATTTGTCTTGTAACATTCTTGTGAAGGAAATGGCGCATTATGAACGCCGCACTACCGCCATCTAATCATAGTTATAGTTATTTAATGTGTAAATGTGTAAAAATATGTTTTTTGTTCATCATGTATGAAAAGTGACCTTTTTCGTGCCTCTGTTGTGGGTGTAAATTGACACTTTGCGCCCGAGGGCGAGCAAGCGGGCGCAAAGTGTCAGTGGGCAAACAACAGCGGGCGGATAATTGATCTTTGCTCCTGCTTTCTAGAAATAATCCTTCATATCAGTCGCATTTTATAGTATTTTTTAAAACTTTTGAAAAATCTTTAGTTATCCCTATCGGATAACCTAGGTTTAGCACTTAAAAGGTCACTTTTCTTACAAAAAATTATGTCCGTATGTTCGGCGCAAAAGCAATTGGCACTCGGCTTGTTTCGGCTTTCACCTCAGGCATCCGAAAAACCCTCGGCTCGCCTTAGCTTTACTCTGATGCCTTCGGTTGCGCCTCAACAAACCTCAACAAACCTCGTCGCAATTGCTTACTTTGCGCCCTACATGCGAAAATAACTATTGTGTACCAATTATAATGCAACTTACCAATATGATCAATAAATGTTTGATTAATGTAATAGAAAGCGCAGAATAGGTTTCCACCTCATACCTATTTTTACCCAGCCTCTATTTTTTTATTTTTTCTTTCCATTTTGTGAACAAAAAGATAAATGGAAGCTGAAAGAAACAGGTGCAAGAAGGTAAACCAGACAGGATCCTAACATGGTAATTACTTTTGGTAGTATATTAATATTTTGCTGAAATTCAAATAAACATTTTTTATGACAACATTTATTTAAACATTAAAGTATTATATACTTTTAATAACGTAAACAATACCCTAGTAGCAAAAAATATTTATGAAATATTCACAGAAAATTTTTTGCAAATATTGAAATGTCCACTGTATAATTTCTATGTCATATTTCATTTATATTACAAAATATTTATATAATATTGTACAATAACATTGCACTATATTATGTGAAATATTACACAAATATTACAAATTATTTACAAGATATTACAAAAATATAATCGTGCGGACATTTGAATATTTAGAAAATATTTGTATTATTTAAAAAATGTTGAAAAGATGTCATATAAATATTATGCGCTATTAGGGTATCTTTGTAAAAACCAAAAGCTTAAATGAAACAAAACAAAAATATATATACCTTATATATTGATTGAAATATTAGGCAAACATTAGTGTATCGAATCGCAAAGTACTCATTATTTATATTTGTTTATTGCATTTCTCTTATGAAATGTATGTTAAATATCAACGTTAAACAAACTTTGTCTTCACTTTGTAATATATTTCTCTTTACATTTAATATTAGAATCATATTCAGTTAAAAATTGTAAACTATCTTAATTTCCTTTTTCTTTTGTTTCGTTAATTATTGCATATAAAGTTTGTACTATATTATAATTGATTGTACAAGGAAATAACTTTAGACATTCTAAGTTTGACATTTCATGACAAAAATAAATTATAACGTGCAGTTAACAATTTTTCTTATATAATTAAACAAAATGTTTTAAAATTGTTTCATTAGACATAATTGAATGTAAGATTATAGTTTGTCAGGAATTAATGCCTTAGATTTGTGAATAATTAATTGCATTATACTGCATTAAATATACTAATTGTTTTTACTGTCTGCTTTGAGATGGAAATAGTTTTTAATCTAAAAGTGCATTCTATGTTAACCATTTGTAACGGATATTTACACTTAATACAACTTGAATTTTGCGATAATTACTTTGTTTTTACTTTTATAAGAGTAAAATAATTTTGTCGAGTATTATTAACCATTTACACCAATGTTTGGTATCGTTCGCTTTTTTTACGATTATTACATTTATTACAAACATAACGCAATAGATTTTAAAAATGACGATCCTTTTAATAACGAATACAGATTTTTTAAATTATTATTGTTAGTCTCGGGTATTTGGCCACGCCAAAACAAATACCAACGAACGTTAATTCATTTATTCTATTGGATAAGTTCTACAATAATTTTAATTGGTCAGGTAATTGTTTTAGATTGTATTATTTTAAACAAATTTAGGACAAAGTACGGTGACTTTTAATATTTCACTGTTAGAAGGTTATAAAAACCTTTCTGAAATTCTATATAATAATATTTCTGAAATTCTTAATAGTTTATTTTTAAAACTTTTTAAAATATATCATATTTCTAAAGATATTCTATAAATTTTAATAAATTTCAATAAAGATTTGTGCGTTTGAATAATTTTTAATAATTTCTCGTTTACATTTTTATTACATACATTTATTACGTGATTTTATCACAAATTAGCATATGATAAAAAACATGTGACGTTATTTTCCCACACTGAAAAAAAAAGTAAAGAAACTTCTTCTTTTTCTTCTTATTTATTGGTTAGGGCAAGTCAATAAACTATTCTAATTAGTGACTTTGCGACTTAACTATTTTTGTCAGATATTGTAATCAATAATAACTCTTCTTTTGGTCCCTGACCCTTACTAGTTTTTTTTTGTTCTTTTTCCTTTCCGTTCAGACTATTAGCTTAGAAATTCTGCATAGGAATTTATCTATCCATCTAAGTCATTAAAAGCTAAATAATAGGAATTTTATGTTTGTTATTCATAATCCGGTTAATTTTACTGAGTAAACATTTATAGTTCCTTTTCTATTTTATTTTCAATTTAACACAGTCTCGGTAAGGATAATTATCCAGAAACATAATTAATCTTAGCACAAACTTTTATGAAAATTTCTATTCCATTTTACTCAGCCAGTTCCATTTGAAGATATCCCACTCATTTCTAGTTGGAAACATTTATGATGGCAGCCATGTTATCGCATGAATGTGTTCAAAAAGTCAATATGGGATATATTGTGCATCCTTGTTTTAGTGTAATCGTATCATCTCAGTGACAATGTATTGTTTTTTTGAACGCATTATGCAGTGACAAGGCTGCCAACTGAAATCCTACCAACTACAATTGGGTGTCCCTTTCTTTCCGAATTTTAACATTTATGGCGTATTCGGAAACTCACTTTAGTATAACTTCAGTATGAAATGTCGGTAGAATATGAAAACATATGTTCGTAAAGTTATCAAAACTTTCAACTGTTTGGTTACTTTTCGAACACGCGTTAAAGAAAATTTTTATAACTTATCTGAAACTAGAAACTTATCAAATATGGGTTTTAGAAAAGTTTCATAACCTTTATCACTGTCAAAATTATTCAATGACGAGTTTTGTACTATTCTATTCAT
>JABFPN010006356.1:0-11679 GCA_022817305.1 Leptoteleia sp. ZL-2020 | reverse complement strand
TTCATATATTACGAATTACCAAGATCTTGGTAATTAATAATAAAAAATTCGTAATATATGAAATAATATTAGTATTTATTTAAAAGAAAGATAATATATCACAACTTTACGAAAAACTTAGTAAAATATACTCATATATTTCTCTCAGTGTAATATAAAAAGAAAAGTCCATGAAAAATTAAGCAATAAATTTTATAAGTTATAGATTAAAATGTAGATTTTCAAAGTCTTAAACTGTATAATTTAGAAATCGAAGAAAATGACGATAATTTAAAATGATGATAAGTAATGCAAATAAGGTAATTATTTTCTAAAATTTAAAGTTCAGAATGAATTACGAAGAAAGTAATCTTATTTATTGAAATAATTTTATTTATTATACGTGTATTAATGATCAATGTAAAATACTTAGTTTAAAATCGAATTTATTATTCAAATAGGATGTTTTGTTACAGGGGTTTATTTCCCCATTAAATGGAGGATATAATTTTTCCAAAGAAAGTATTAATATTCGAACATTTGAATGTTTGAACATGTTCGAACTATAAAATTTCTGAACTGTTTGAACAATTAACACAATTATAATTAATTGGCAACAACTGTTAATACTTGAATATAAATTATATGCTTATATAACATTAATTATGTTAATGTTTCTTCGTACCTGGACTCTTAGGTGTTTTCAATTCAAAATAAATAAAATTATCCATTAATAATTCAAATTTTATATTGATTAATGACTAACGAATGTATCGTACTTGTTATTACTTGATCGGACAAACATTCTTTTCCACTGATACAAATATCAAAAATTGATCAATTTCTGAACTATACATTAATCCGACTTTATCCAAATTTAATTAACAGAAAATATTGTTGCAATTAAAATTCATCTATAAATCCACTATAAATAACTTTATGAATTATATTACAACTTGAAATTTACATATTACTAATTTATTTAATATAATAACATTTTACGCGCTGAGTTATGAAAATATAAAGAATATGGAAATCACCGATTGCGTCACGGATTCTAAATAAAGTGTAACATTTGGAAATTTAACATTTTCCCTACTTTATAAGTTGATGTAATGAATGCAAACGAATTGTACACAGGTAAAAGAACACGGAAATATAATTCGTTCCACAATCCGCCGTAATAGAAAATATATTCGCGTTACGATACGAAAGCAGTATTTTATAATAAAACGGGCAAAATTTCACGGGCTTAATCAAATTATTTATCCAGCGCGCCAATCTATTTCTCTTTGTACGGGATGGAATAATTAGTGGGATTAATTATAATCATAGAATGGCTACATTAATAGGAACATTTCTGGCTTGTTCGTTGCGCGCGAACTTTCTTTATTAATTCAAGCAGAATCTTAATTTTCTGTTTATTGCCGTATAAAAATATTTACGGGAAAATTACTATACTTCGTTCCCGCAAAACTATCCCATGTTCCACGGAGCAATTTATATATTACTTTTTTATTCTACAATTCTTAGATTATATCTTGTATTAGGATAAAATAAATTTCACTTATAATCATTTTTTTTAAACTGCTGCAAATGTTATTAAAATTAAATTTATGAAATTTTCTCCACACGAGGTTACACGTGCAATTGCACCGAGGAAAAATGTATAATAAATATACAAAAATTTTTCATTTTGGTATAGAATATTTTTTCTAATACGTTATTAGAATATTCTTTTTAGTATATGGAATATAAGCGTGTGTAAATTTGCAAATTAACTATAACGAAATCCATTGAATATACCTTCCAATTAATCAAAATATGACTTTCCAAAGAATACGATAAAAACTGAACTCGTTTAAATATTACAGAATAGTTCGTACAAATCCCATGGGTTACTCAATTTATATGAAGCAGTGTTCATTACAAAATAAGCAATTGAACATGGTCGCATTAATCGAATCGATAAATCAATGAACGATTTGAATAAATCTCCAAAGCTATTTTCAATGATCGATCCGTTGGATTTTACGTAACATTCCGATTTCCACACGGCTCGGACGAGCACAGGCGCAACCTTTTTCACCCGAAGATCGGGCCCGAATTTGAATATCTTTGCCTGAAAATCAAAATTGCGATTGGAAAATGGTAACTTTCCGGTGACGCAACGGTTTGACATTTCTTGTGATTCTTTTTATTTTTTTTCTTCTTTCTTCGACGCGCGTCATGTCGAAATCGCGCTAATTTTTGTCGGGGGGAATAACGGCGCGGCCATTGTGTGCAAAACCGTATGCGCGCGTGTACCGCGAGTGAAATTCGCAAACGAGTTGTATACGCCGCGAGGCATGCAGATTCTAAAATCACCGATGCAAATCGGCGCTCTGGCAATTGCCCCTCATTGATGCGCGCGTTCCGTCAAATTCGCGCGAACCTCTCCCCCCACTACCCGACGTTGAGAAAGGGAAAGAGAAGAATGAATGAAAATCAATAAACATAATGATAACAAAGAAGAAGGAAGAAAAATGGTGGAATGCATTTCCCCTAAAAAATCGACCCGCGGAATAACGGGTTCCCGAAATTTCGAAATTGTTCCGAGCGCAAAAGGAAAGTTGCTGTAAAAGAGAGAAGAAAAAGAAGAAGGAAAGAAAGAAAGGAAAGAAAAAAAAAAAAAAAAAAACGGTCGCGTAGGTGTGCCCATTCATTTCTTTTTCTATATCATTTTACTTAAATCAAGGTAATTTATTCGTGGAATAACGGGACGGAAATTAAATTCCAGGTTCGGGTCAGTCAAGGGCTGAAGACGCGCGCATTTCAACATCCTTTACTGCGGGATTCCGCAACGGTTATCTGCCGGCTTATTGATAAATCAATTAGTTTCACGTTTCGCTCAATCTGATCGAATAAATTAGGGGGTCCCGACCTCATCGTGTTTTCACGAATACCACGGTTGAAATTGCGCGCGAAAAAGTGCGCGTACCGTGTTCGCATAGTTTTGAGCACGGCCGAGTCATATAAGAAGTATTGAATTGCGGTAGCTGGAACATCGCGATCCTGCCAGGATCCCGTGTTTTTTTCTTCAATGTAAAAGAATAAAATTGATAATGCAAGGAGAGAGGTCTTATGTGAACATTGCTTTTTATTAGCAATCCGAGCTTTTGTGATAGGGTCGTAGATTTCGTTGAGTGGGGTAATCAGATTTATTGGCAATCAAGACTGCTTGTTTTTCATGGTAAAATTACATTCGTGTTATTATTATTATTAATATAAAGAAAGTTTAATATTTAAAATTACTAATGATAAATAATTAATTGATAATTAGACAATTGCTGTGTTAAAATGTGTACCCAAGTTCAAACCCCAGTGATAGCGATTTTATGTAATTTTTTTTTCGAAATATTAAATACATAATTTTTCTGTCTATCAAATATACATAGAGTTAATTGAAATTAGAAAAGTACTTTACTTATATTAATAATATTATAATAATCTGTTAAATTACAAATAAGGTTGGTTGACATAATCAATTCAGAAAACGAGTTGACACAACTCGATTCGACATGGTATTTTTTACAATGTAAGTTAAATTCAGGTTGGTTGTTTTAATCGATGCACATTTTTCTCGGTGCAAGAACTTTGTTGTCCGTATGAAATAACATTTCTGCCAAGAGAGAAAATTTTAATTTATATATGATTATATATATTATTCGAAAAAGGCATACAATAAACGTGGAACGAAGATAATAATAGAATTTCCATATTGCCGTATTTTTCTTTTTACAAATTTTCCTTTTTCCGATTGATGGATCGCGCTTTCTATAGAATTATTTCGACGACTTCAATTTTAATACGGACACGCGTAACGTTTTTAGCTTTAGAAAATGACGAATGTGTTTTGAAGCTCGCACACGAATTTGGTGGCTCGCGCTCTTAGATTTCACATATTATATCACGCACAAATAACCTCGATCATTATTCCGTAAAAATGATGTATGGCCCGATTTGATTATATAAATTTCGAGGTAAATGACCGTGCATAATTACGCGCTTTTCACGTATCGACTTCAGTCAATAGAACAATACTTTATGCACGTATTGATAAATAGGATTGACCGTATTAGACTGAGCTTGTCTAATCCGAATAGTAGAAAGTTTTATTTATGGCCACGATGTCTTATTCGAATTAGCTTAACTCAATTAACGAGATTCGTTTAAGCCATCGCCCGTCGGATCGGAATTTTCATCAAAATAACTGCACCGATGTCGAAATCAAATTGCACTCAAATTAAATGTAAACAAGTGTTTCCGCGTTCTGAAAGAGAAATTTTAATTTACAAAAGATGGTACGGTTAAATTCTGTTTTTGCTTATATTTCACACGTTCTTTATTCTCTTCTTCATACATTATTTTATTATTTTCACATCTAATAATATCCAAATATGTTATTTTAAAATATAATATGTATTTTAATAATCCGTGATAACATTTCAAGATCCATTCTTAAAATTGTCCCAAAATTTGCATAACTCTTGAAAATAGCTGATTGTTGCCATAGAATTCTCGATTCTCACAGGTGGAAAATCAGATTATTTTTTTGGCCAAGTAGACATCAGACTTTCGCAGTCGGATTTAGGCCATGTCAGGAAGAAACAATTTACAACGTATAGAAATCTACCTATGAGAGCTGAATTCAGACTGTGTTTAGTAAAAATAGCGAAGAAACAATACTCTTCTATGAGAAGTCATACTCTTGAAGTGTATAATTTGAATAAAAATGTATAATTTAATTTTTTTTATAGTATTCGAGTTTCTTTTATATAAAAACAATGATTAAATTAAATCGTTAAAGTCTTTTAAAACAATTAATAGTCTTTGTAAAGAGTTTTTTTTGTTATTTTCATAACAGTTCATATTCATTACAAGGAAACTCTTCCAGTTATTAATGTATAAATCCAGAACGTGAAAAATAAATATATTACAGTTGTAAATACACGAAAAAATATTTATTAAGGAATTATTAAAATTGGGCACACGGGGAATAATAAGTTGAAAAATTTTACTGTTTTTGAACAGAAATACGGGTAAGCTAAAGCTCGTAATTTACTGTTAAAAAACAATAAAAATGTGTATTTACTTCTAAAAAATGGATGCGCTATGAGAAGGTAATCGGTCAAGCTCTGCATCTTTCTTCATCCACTCTTAAAAACAGTTGTCTTATTATAATATAACCTGAAATATCAGTGAGTGGAATTCGTTATATATGCGCATATACAAAACTTTATTCTCAGCTTCCCAGATAGTACGCTTAAATTAAGTAAACTGTTTCCTTTAAACAGTACAAATTTCTGTAATTTTTTCATAGCTTTAAAAAAAGTTTTGATATAATATAAAATATTGATTTATACAATATATTAATTATTAATATTATATACATTATTTAATACGATTCAGAGTAATTATAATTATCAATACAACTTTATAATGCTAATTTGTTCGAAAAATAATAAATGGCAGCGCATAAAATCATTAATAAATAATTCATAACTGATTAGAATTTCAATAAAAATAGCCCTCCGGACTATTTACAATGATAACTATGACAAATCCGTGTCACGAGGCGTAAAAATCTTTAAAAAGTTCAAATTGAAAAATATTTGAAGTAGAAAAATTTGAATCGCGAACGTGAATAGTCAATCTATTCAAGAATAACATCAACGGATTAAAATAGCAATGAAGAAAGATATTAAAATAAATAATGAACAGAACGGAGTTGGAAAAAAAAAACTGCATTGTAAGTTTAGTCATCGCAGTGGAGGATTGTAACATCATGTACACGTGTATGAGTTGGAGCCGAAGTATTGCGGAGGTAAGGCAATGACGTAAGAGTTCCGTGTTCTTCGGCCGCTGGCGCGTACGTACACAGACAGGTACGCGCCTGAGCGAGTAGTTGCGCTGTAGGATCTAGATTCCAGATGTCGATCCATGCTGCGTGGTACGGGTTAAACGCGAAATCCTATAAATCTACAGTGTCTGCCCGAGCCTGACGTCCTTGTGGCCGCGAACGGTGCTCGCTTATTAGAAACTTATAAAACCAAGTCATTTGCGCATGCGCGGACACCAATTCGCAAAGCATCTCTGTTGGGCTGAAAGACGCCGAAAGAAACAGTGCGCTTAATTGTAAACGATGTTTGTTCTTCTGCATCTTGAGATTAATTACAAAATTACGTGTGAACCTTTTGCTTTTCGAATTATTCTAAATGGGGTTATGCGCGAAGAGTTGCCTCAATTGTCAGCTTTTTTTTTTTTGTATTTAATATCAACGATATTTTAATATCAAATTACTGTTCGATTTAATGGCAAAAATGTTGCTTCTCGAAATACATGAATTGAGGTTAAGTACACAGAGAGATAGTAATTACACTGAGAAAAAAGAAATATCAGAAATTTTTACTTTTGATTTTAGGATATATTACTATAAATAATAATATTTAAAAAATCACACATTAATTTCTAGTACAAATGTATTGCAAATTGCTTTGAGTTTTTACTATTTTAATTAGTAACATTTTTTATTTCTCAGAGATATCCCTAAATTGATATAAATTGTTTCCAATTTTTTATCAGTGTAATACTCTTTTTTTTTGTTAATAAACATCAATGGCATTTTAATTTCATCTCACTCTGTGATTTATTATCATTAAAAACGTTTTGAGGTTGTATTATGATTTAAATTTTAAAATCTTTCCTCCGTCAACAGAAATCACGAGAGTATTGATATCATTCTTAGATATTCTACACTAGAACCCCACTTTATCCCTATTTTTGGGACCGGAAATCCTACTTTACGCACAAATGCAAATGGCGCCTTTAAACTCGAGCTGATTGGTCGCTTTCACAGAGCGGTTTGTTTTCACTTTCCGCGATTGGTTATTCCACATTTTATGTATTCCTTAACCGGAAGTTATGTGTGAAGTAAAGCGGAGTCTCTTGAAATAATGTGAAGTTGTGTGTAAAGTGGAGTTCTACTGTATTTATTTTATAGTAGTGAGCACTTCCTTCGAGTGCTTCAGTATTTTAGTGCGGAAATAATGTTATCCATTATTATTATTAAATTTTTGTTTTGTAACATAAATGCACTCTTTAATTCAGTCGTTGCAATTGTCGAAAATTCAAATAATTCTACTTTAAACAATGTAAAACCTTGATAAACATCGCCAACCACTGAGTTAAAATAATTTTAGCCAACTTGAAATCCAGTTTTATTTTTTAAGGATGGAATTTTTTTTATAGAGAGCTAATGCAATTATTTAATCATAAATTATAAATATTACTTTTAAGTAAAGTAAATCTTTTTTTTACAAATTAAACTTTTCTCTTTCAGATGATTCATCTGCAACGAAATACACACAGTAAGAACTTCTGCGTTATGAAGACGATTTGACATGGTTTTTGGCGCTACTAAACCAAGGCTTGGAACTCAATCTGGAATATGTAAGTAAGAATATAAATATCCTTTATATTTTTTAGTTTAAGACGAGTATTAGTATATGTGTACTTTAGGAATTTAAACACATTATTCTTTACGGTTTTTATCACTGAAATACAATTTGAAGCTATATCCAAGCCCTGCAAGTACGAATTCAAATATCCTTTAGACTTTATTAGTTTCAAACATTAGAAACTTCACATCATACTTTAACAATTTATACGTACGTAGAATATACGTAGAATTCTTTAATTCTATAACGGATACATAAATCCAGCCATACATCTCAATTTTTCTTTAAACCAACCATCGGAATAAAATAAAATAAGCCCAGGCTGTACATTGCACCGTGCATGCATTACACTTCCGGAATCAGTCAACAAGGATACATTGTACAACTTTCTTTTTCTACAACTCGCACAATACCGCGAATTCGATTCTAGCAGAGCGAACTCTACATTTGGATTAAACCGTTACATGCAACCAAAAAATAAGCCAAGAATTGTTCGGACAAAACGCTCCATCGCTTCTGCGACGTGACGCAAAGATGCTCCAATGTCGGCGTTCTTCAACTGTCACGACAAATCAAAGATCTCGTCTAGCGCACGTAATGGGAAATTCATGTGGCGTTCGGCGGCGCGTGCAGCGCCACCTCGAGGGACTCCTATCTTGGAACGCATCTTCGCACGATACACGCATGATTGCGGCGAGAAAGAGAGAGAGAGAGAGAGAGGGAGAAAAAAAATGAAAGCTGCGAAGATTTTCTTCATTCTCGGCGCAACTCATATATCACGCCGCGTTCCGCAATTATGGTTAAACGCATGCGCGCGACCATCCTCAGCCGGCGCCTTCGCACTTATACCACGGCAAATTTATCAACGAGCCTCGCTCGAAGGAATTGGACGGCTAAGTGAAACCGGAACTTGAACGCCTTTTTTGAATCGTCAGCTTAAAAGCGAGGCGAGGCATTACTCAATTCACGTCGACACCTACGATTAATATCTTCAAAGGATATTTATGAAATCAAATGCCCGGTAATCTTGACCTGTAACAATGTCTCGACCAGCGGGACGCGTTTAGACGCCACTATTAATACGAAACGCAGTTGCGCGGAACAATGGGAACTGAATGAAATTAATGCGGAGATACAATTATGAACGAATGTTCAATTAGTGGAAGAGCTCAATGGCGTTTCCGGTATTATTGTTGCGCGCAGGGATGGACCAGGTCACACCGACGATGGCCGAGTGTGCAACCGATGTCCACGTCACCTGGCCGTCAGTCGGTGGAAAGGAAAACGATTGTTTATCGAATAAATAATAAGCTAATTACTTGGATAATAATTATTCGTGTCAGATCTTGGAATAACATTTACATTGACTTAGATATTCAAATAATTTTCACAACCACCAATAGAGATAAGGTATTCCTTGCCGCTATTACAGTGGTACCATGTTAAAGGAAGCAATTGGGTCAAACGGATCGAAAAATGGACGAAGTTTAACGAGAAATGTTGCTTCTTGCGCGGGATAATAACTGCGAACGGGATATCAGGCACTGATAAATCAGATTTGGAATGATTGGATGACCTGGTGCGCCCGCTAATTCACTTTGAGGCGATTATCGTTTTGGTTTTCCGAAAACTAATTAAGATGATTTACGACTGTTGCAATCATCGGGAGTTAATAACCCTGGCGGACTAAATCATTACGGTGACTAAGATTTTCGCGTACGGCACCGACTGCCGGCGATGCGTCATTACAAAAGTTATAAGTTTGTTTGGACTTTTTTTTTTAATTAGCAAAGTCGAACGTAAAAACATTAGGTTTCCGAGCCTCGTACCGTTAATTACAGTGTCACGTGCAACGGAACGACCGTTAAAATAGGGTCACCTAAAAATCAACTTGGAATGCGACTGCATATAACAGTGGCGATTACGAAATGTCAATAATTACTGGCACGCACATTTCAAGCAATCAAATTTTTCGCCACGATGACGTGATCCCGTATTTACATGCGCCATAAACGTAATGATAAACATAATTTACAAGCGCGTTGCGCAACGAAAATATAAGGCCGAGTTGCGACAGAACCGGGGGGTTTTGGAAAAATCGAAGATTTGCATCCAAAATGTGCTCGGAAACACTGATAGTTTGAATCATCCATCTCTTCCACCATTAAGTCGATGCTATATATCATAATAGAAGCGAAACCATATACCAAGCTCTATCCCCAGGTTGGGTTGCGCAAGATAGCGGTCCGCCTACATAGTACGAAGTCGTCGTGAGTTCTCATAGTCAAGCATTTTGCGTTTAATCATTACGGCTTGTACTGTTCTTGCATCGACCTACGTTAGGTCGTACCTCGCGCATTTTTCCTGCGCGTGTTAAAATGCCAACAAAAAATGCCTCAATACTTTTTTATACATATTATTTAGGATAGTTTGTTTACGTTAAGAAAAGTCTTGTAAAATCGATAAGATATGTTAAATAGGGGGGGTACACGTTGCGCTCTGTCAGACTGCTCTGGTCGAAGATGTATTGCGCCAGCTATATTTAGATAAGTTAAGTTATTCAAGTGAGCATATGAATAACGTTAATTATAGGCAAATAAGCTTAAGTCGAATTATATCTTGGAAATTCGCACGAACTTTAATATTGCGTTAGAGCGCGATTTAACGAGTCAAGTTATTTTTGGATTAGTCGAGTCAATAGCGTGAGTTAATTTATTAAATTAAGTATACGTATAGAAGCTAATTATATTTCATTATAGCAGAAGCTTTGGAATTGCAGAGAGGGAATTGTTGTTTTATAATAAATTGCGACAACGGTTAACTCAATCTGACGTTACAATAAGGTTTTATACCAAGTACTTTATGTCTTTCCATCTTCCCAACTCAGTAATTCAAAGACGAATCGTTAAGTGCAATGACTTTTTCATAGCTTTTTTTTCCACTCGATTCAATTTTTTTTCTTTTTTTTTACACAAATAGTGATCATCTAGAAAGAATAGTTTCTTTTTATAACACTTGAACGGCTAACGAGTGTTACGACACTACAATTTCGACGCAACCATTCCAATTTACATTCTTCATCCGACAATTCAAATTCTTTCGGACGTTTGAATTACGAACATTTATTACGTATTCAAATGTTTGATCGTTTGACTGCTGAATTGAGTTTTTTTTTTTTTTTTTTTTTGCGTATTGTGGCAATTATAAATGTCTCGTCGACCTGAACTGTCGACTGCCTTTTTCTTTATTGAGAATCTTAGCTATCTAATCTGGAATAACGGTGTCGCGCTTAACTACAACGTTTTATGTTCTTTATAAACATATGTTCTTTTTGAAATGCCTGCTTTATGGTTTTTTAATTGAATTAATGATTCGGCTTGGGAGTCCCGCGCTTTACGATATGAGTCTATTCTAAACCGACCTGACTTCATAAAAAAAATACTTGTTATTGAACTTACAATTGAACGGCCCCCAAAACAATCTCTACTTGATTTGGCATTCTGCCAGAAAATTATTTCTTTCGCTTCCACGAAACTTTCTAACGGAATGAATATTTTTACGACGTCGTCGTGTACAATTTTTCAGTTTTTTTTTTTTATAATGACTTTATACAACAATAACGATTATTGTAATATAATAACAGCGTTAACTGCAACACATTTTGAGTTATACGAGTCACCCGCGTAACGGCTTATTAACGGATTAACGAACGCGGGTTTTAATTTCCGCGTAAACGCAATTAGAGATTCAAAAAACCGTATCTCCTCGCGATCTTTCATTCGCAGTTGCGGCTCTAAAACTGTGTTTTAAATATTCCGCGCAGTCGATGTTTTAATGCTTTCTGCATTCAGTTTCAATTATGGCCAACGCGGAATTCACGGACGAGCGATTCGCGCTGACGAAATTCCTACGGTATAAATGAACCGAGCCGGACTAGTTGCCTTTTGGCGATGTGAATATCGAGTTTAGAATTTATTATGCGTTTTTATATTTATTTATTATGAATTTAGAAAAAAAAGCCTGACAATAAAATGTTGAAACGAAAGCTGTTCCTTTGTGCAAACTTGTTTCAGCTTCGATCCTCTTTAAGTATTTCAGGTCTCATTTAACAGTCAAAAAGGCATCAAATTAATAAAACGTGTTTGAGTATTGCATCGTCGACATTTTTTCTTTTTTTTTTTTTTTTTTTTTTTTTTTTGCA
>JABFPN010006355.1:0-11680 GCA_022817305.1 Leptoteleia sp. ZL-2020 | reverse complement strand
ATATACAAAAATGTTAGAAATATGTTATAATTTAATTAGAAATATAATATATTAGTATTTCATTGTATGTAATCAAATTTAGTCAGTTATTTTCTATGTCCTTAAGTACGTGAGCGCCACTGTATATTTTCCAATTTCTAGCGATCGAACGAACAGCTGACGATTACCGAGGAATCTTCACAGTACGTGTGCGCAGTGGTATACGGCGCACAATTTTAACAAACTGTTGAATAATTTTAATAACTAATGTTTTGACGATTTTTCTGAAATAATATATAAATATCTCTTATTATTAAAAATTAATAAACTTTTTTTTTATCAAACTGCATAATAATTTTTATTTAGGCTTAATTAAATAAAAATAATCTTTTAATAAAGATCACAAAACTAAGGCCTTTGTCACTGTTTTATCACTCAGTTTGTTAATTTTACGCGAACTATTAATAAAAATTATATAATCTTTTTTCGCCGTGTAGTAATATAAACCTCGAGCAGTATAAACTATGCCTCGTTATGTTTTTTTAACTTTTCAAGGTAATTTATTGAAAGACTCTTTCTACTTTAGCTACATAGCTGGAACAATAAAGTTGTAGTTGAGGTCGAAACTTCGACGTTTCTGCTACAGCCGTATGTCTACCTAAGAGAAGTGAAAGCTTCATAACTTTAAACGAACCTGCAAAATCTATTTTTTCTCACTATCAATTTGTCTTGCTGAATGTATGTATGGGAGCACTAGAATCGGACAAATGATAGTGAATATCCTGAATCGTCTGTCAGGGGTCGCGAAAGTAAAAAAATTGGTAATGAAGGATTAAATTTAAGCGGATGTAAAAGTGCTATATCCACGGAATTAGTGCACTTTCAATTTATAACAATATTGTAGTTTAATGTAGGATTTGACATGACGAGCACCCTGCACAATCAATGGGAAAATGTATGCGTTTACGAGAAGTAATTTGTAATACAAAAGTATTCATAAACATGAGAATCTGCCCATGAAAAAATTTTATATAGGTGGCATATATGCCGCATATATGTTGG
Source organism: Leptoteleia sp. ZL-2020 (assembly GCA_022817305.1). NCBI lineage: Eukaryota > Metazoa > Arthropoda > Insecta > Hymenoptera > Scelionidae > Leptoteleia > Leptoteleia sp. ZL-2020. The sequence goes on along the minus strand of JABFPN010006355.1, from coordinate 10,639 downwards.
CATATATGTTTATCAAAACATATATGACGCATATATGTTGGCATATATGCCGTATGTATGTTTCTCAAAACATATATGCCTGCATATATGGCACATATATGCCTACATATATGGCAACCTATATAAAAAAATTTTCATGGGTGCAGGTAGAAAACTGTAACGACGATAAGTGTTCTGCTTCGCATAGTTTACGAATACGTTTGTGTTAAATATCACTTCTTGTAAAATCATACATTCTCCCATTGATTGTGCAGGGTGTTCTTCTCGCTAAATCTAAAAATATACTATAATATTGTTGTAAATGGAAAGTAGACTAATTCCGTAGATAGAGCACTTTTACATCCTCTGAAGTGTCATAACGCTGCCAAGACAATTTTATATTGCCTTGTGTACATCTAAATCTTAATCTACTGCTACTCTATTTACTGTTTCAAAGATGTAACGGGAACCTTGCCCTTGCGATATTAAACGCTTGGATTTAAGTTAGTAACACTGTGCTACCTTAGTCATTTGGTTTTCAGCGTGTAATTTTAGAACGTGTAAATGTTCGATACATAGATATTTATTTTTCTGTAATTATATATCTGAGAGAAAAATTGTAAACATTTATAAAGGTTGTTATGTGCTACTTCAAAAAAAGAAAAGAGTTTTTATAAATGTTGTATAAGACGTAAACGTTAAAACTAATGATGGTTGAATAACACAAATGATTTGCTGAAAGAAAAAAGAAAAAAATATACAAATATTTATTTACAAGAAATTTTGTTAAAACATTTTGATTGATTTGACATTTCAAAGAATATATTATAATTGTTCATAAATACATATTTACATAAATAAATAATAAGTTACTCTATTTATTTACTTACTTAGATTACATATTCACTTACAGTGTCACTATCTTAAATTCAGTCGTACAATATCATAGTTGCAATGGATTCAATGTAACTAGATGTACAAGATTCTATATTCCATAATAACAAAAACGTTTGTTATTTTCGTAACATTTTTATTATGCACAGTAAATATGCTGCTGCATAAACAAACTTTGTTCCCGTCTTTTGATGCAGCAAAATAATGTTTAAACTAATTTTGTTCGTGATATAAAAACCGCAAGTGATGGAAAATTAATAAAAAATAAGTGTGTATCTGTACGGACATATCTTTAAATTGAAAGAAAATACGAAATGAAGATATAGTTTTGATTAAGTACGCGAACTGACAAAGTACTGCACGAGGAAAGGGTGAGGATAAAAGGGCTAGGCCTCCCAGGAGCTAGGTTAGCCACTCGGTGTGGTCTATCGGACCTTGTGGCAATCTCATCCCTTCTGCTTTTGCTTCTCTTCGCTCTCCTCCTGATCCCTTCCCTTTTTCCATCTTCATTCGTGTCTCATCTGTGAAGCAACATAAATCTCAACGTTACGTTTATACTTTATGTTGCCAATATGCCGCATGATGCCACGATCTTTCTTGCCGCCGTTATTAGCCGCAATGGCAGAAATTCACCGATCGCGGCGGTATTTAAATCTGTACCACCAAACCACGCGAGGCTCATGACGCACGGAGAGAAATGCCGTTTGATAAATTGCAACGTATATAGGAAATCAGTAATGATATAGTCACACTTAGCATTTTTGGAAAATAAATTTCATATTATACAAATAAATTTCTGAACAGTGCTTCTAAAAGTTTTAAAAATTACAACGCGAGTTGTACTGTTCAGAAATTTATTTGTACAATATGAAATTTGTTTTCTAAAAATACTAAGTGTGACAATATCATCGCTGATTTCCTATATACGTTGCAATTTATCAAACGGTATTTCTCTCCGTGCGGGAAATTGTGTTCCGTGCCTGACTGTATGGACCGTTTACCTTGCATATCATAGTGCCCCGACTACCCACACTACCCATGAAAAAATTTTATATAGGTTGCCATATATGTGCCATATAATTTTTGGAAAACATTTTATTTTATGTTTTTTCCGTTCGATGTCGCTAACCCACTGCCTATGTTAATAAACCAATTATTATACAGTTTACTAAAATTTAATAAATAGATTGTTAAATTATACGAAACTGCACAGAATTACTATTTTTAATAAACTAAGTTAACAAATTTTAATCAACTAGTTTTCCATACAATGATATTCAGTAAGTATAATACCAAACTAGAAAAATTTTCATTAAAAATTGATATTTTTTTCTCTCAGTGTAAACATTTTCCCCGGTACCTTGTCAGAAATACTGCTCTTGTAAGAACCTTAATTCCCTTCAGTTGATTTCTTTCAACTGTGAAACAAAGCGTAATATAAACACATACTTAAATTCATTTATTAATGGTCTTTAAGATTAAATTGAATTATATGTGTATATGATTAGTTTGAAGATGAAGGAATTTCAGCTAATATTTAAGAATAATTTCTATAATATGCAGTAAAATGGATAACATGCATGTTTAGTAAATAAATGTTTACTATTGTTCCATACGTTTTCTCGGTTGAGATACTGTGATTTCAATGAGGTTCCAACGATGTAATCGCAGATTCGCAAGTCGTTTAAATTTGTTCTTGTTTTATAATATGTATATTTAACGGCTATATACAAATTATCCAAGTAAAATCTAAAGAATTACGTCAATTACAGTACTTAAACGGCTTTTTATTTGTCGTTTTTACTGTCAAATAAGTAAGTCCAGTAGTAATTTACAACTGTATTTAACAATAAGAACAAGGACTTATTAGAAATTCTGTTACAGAACGCGCACTCTTTTAACTAAACCTGGACGCGTTCTCAGATAAGTAAAATGAAAAGAGCCGGCTGATTCAATGAATGCCAAAGACAATACGACCACTACCTCAAAATGTCCTGCTGATGATGAACGAATGAACAGTGTATCAAAGTAATTTATATAACAAGCTATTATAGGTGTGCTCGATCGATTGCTCGGTTTAATGGTACTGAAAAATGAAACCTTTTCAAAATATAAAATATAAACAAACTTTGTTCTTGTTTTGTATTTATATCCATGCTGATGTCCTTCAGATGTAAACAAACTATAATATTATATTTATTCCATTAATTTAATTTTTCAAATATTTACAATTATTCTTCTTTCTTCGAATTTAAAAACAACAAAGTCAAATGCGTTGAATTTTAAAATCATTTCGTTTTTCAGTTCTACCTCGGTTTGTTATACTCTGCTCTCGCCTGAAAGAAATTTACAAAATTGTCAGAACTAAATTCGTAGAGTTGTGACATATTTAGTTGTAATGACCCTAGTAAAAATCAAACATATATGTTCATATATGGATTAAGAAAAAACATATATGTTCATATATGGTCATATATGGATTAAGAAGAAACATATATGTTCATATATGGATTTTTTTTCGTAATCCATATATGAACATATATGTTTTTTTCTTAATCCATATATGAACATATATGTTTTTTTCTTAATCCATATATGGCCATATATGAACATATATGTTTTTTCTTAATCCATATAGGAACATATATGTTTGATTTTTACTAGGGGACTGTAAATACAGTTGTAACAATCGTAAACTGTAGTAATCATAACTATTTCCACCACAACTCTATTTAATAGTTGGTTTTTGCGTCAAATATAAAAATGTAGTTGCGCTAAATGCAGGGACATATTTGATTGCTATGGTGCCCCAGGCTCGTGTTGAAAACTGTCTTTCTTATAACGTCAAAGTATAACTATCTTTCAAATTTTATCATACCTCTATTGTTGCCACGCCAGGCTCAGACCTAGCGAGCTTCATTCTACTAGGTAAATATAGAAATAAGGTTTCAACAACAATATCAGAACAGAGTTTACAGGCTAACCTCTGAAACAACCTCGAAAACAATAAAATAAACTTGATATAATAAAAATTGCATTAAAATAGGCATCAAAAAAGAGTACACATTTCTAAAATTAAATGCTTTGCGTTAAAAATTTTAATTGTAGTTATGTTTTATAGCCTTATTATTTATTTTTATTATTAATTTTCTCAATTCTATTTTATAATTGACTCAACTTGAAATACTTATTTGCACGAAGTGAACTGCACTATAGTTGACTCTAAAACCAACTTTATTTTTATAGTTGGGATAACCGAAAATTTCTCTCGGTGTACAATTCTACAATTTTCGGCAAATATGCCGATACTTTTAATTAATCAAGTTTTCATTGTTTATTCGTTTATTGAGTGTACGCGTCACTTCCATTAATTTGCCATGCTGGGTAAGACATAGTGTCATATACGAGTCAGTGGCAAAAGTGGTAAATGCGTGCGATCGATTGGCAGGAAACAATGGTAAATCGCGACTAACTCAAGGTCCTTCGGCGGCAATTCGAAAGGTTTTCTCACGTGTGTCCGAGAATAGCCCGAAGAAAATGACGCCGGGGGTGGATCGTGCCGAGCGTTGCACTTGCACGCCCGTGCTGTGTTATCTACAAGCGCGTCGGGCCGTTTTTCTGTCAATCTCCGCGTGATCCCTGTAATTTCCTGTCTAGAAAACCACGCCGTAGTTTTAATGCTCCATTGTCTCGGCTTTCCCCCCACCCCACCTCCACCACCTACTCCTCCCTTGCCCCGGCCCCCGGCCACTGCCCCTGCTCCTGCTTCTGCCCCCGCCAACGCGACTCCGCTCAGACTGGAGATCGTACTACTCCGAGCCGACTCCCACTATTTCCCTCCGACCAGTGCCTCTCATTTGAGTTCCATCTGAGTTTTCGCGTTACTCAATTGCATTACGTCGCGCCGGCCATCGGCATTAATCGTATACTTCAATTACCGTGCTCACTTTTACGCTTTTACATTAGTACGTTTCGTTTCGCGCCGTTCCATTGTTCGATTTTATTTATTATATCACCGGCGAATTACGACGATTCGTGTTCCAGCAAAACTCTCATTTTTTTCATTATCGAAGATAACCGTTTTCAGACGTTGTTGCATAACGGCCAATATTGTGCATTCCAATTTTCGTAATGTCACCTTTTTATTTTGAAATATATTGTAATATTTGTAGATAACGGAAATGAAAAATGACTGCAAATCATGGACGCAATGGAGGGGAATCACAAGTAGGCAATTCTGACTGCTGCGGTTTTCAACAAATTCATTATTTTCCATCGCTATTTATAATTACTTAATCCTACAAATATCCATTTATAAGACTAATTTAGACGTTGATGAACCGATAGTTGCCAAACACCATTTACTTTTAGAATTCATGTCTTCAAATTTTTTCGATGCGCCAGAAAATTCTTTATCCTCAAGTTCAAAATCATTATTTTTGAAGCGTCGAAACAAGTCTCTGCATATCATATCCGACAGAGCATTGTCACCACAAGTCTCAACAAGAATTCTATGTGCTGAAGCTGCAGATTACTTTTGAATAAAGTAGTGCCATAAAATTCCCCGCAAATACACTTTATTCGGCACAAAAGTAGACATTTTCAGAACTAATAAAAAATTACTTTGCTTACACTAAAGTGAACTGTCATACATTGAAATTTAAGGTTAGGTACAGTACTTCCTTGCATGTGCGTTACCATTCGAAATTCCATGCACGGAATATTGTTACTGCCATCTTTGAAGAAACAGCGAGAATAATAGTAGAAGATTTGTTCGGTAATTGGATTATCGCTCAGTATACTGCGAACAATAGTTGCTTTACACAATCTGAATTTAAAACTAGTGAGTCTGAAATTCAGACTACCTTATGTACGTTCGACTAAATCTGTCAATTTTTTTTTTTTTTTTTTTTTTTTTTTTTTTGACGTTCAGACAAATACTTAAAATATTTACGAATAGAAAAATATTTAAAAACGCTGAAGAACACTGAAAACCTGCTAGAATTGGGACATTTCGGCATTTTTCATCATTCATTTCAACAGAGGCTTTTTTTGAAGTGTAAATAGTAAATTGTACGCTAGTAATTCTTACACTGCGAAAAATATGATTTTTTGTTTCAACATTGTAATAGGACTTTTTCGATGGTGCTTATAATCATTCAAAACAATAATTTCACTTTCTCTAATGTACAATTAAATTTTAAATACCTAAAGAAGAGTGGGTAAATAAAATGACTCGTGGCGTCATGGTTAAGTTGTCAACATTCAACACATTAGAACGATTGCAACTTGAGTTCATTTTCCGTCGTCAGAAAAGGAAAAAGCTTTGTATGTATAAATAATATGGATATACTTTTTAAGTTCCTTTGTAGTTGTCCTATAAGTATTGGTACTTTTTGGAATCACAGCCTTATGCATTCACATTACAAACATTTGCTAAAAAAATATATGTCACAATAATCGCATATATTCTGTGTTTATTTCTCTCTGTGTACAATTCCGCCGATGACTTTCTCTATCAAAGCAAATTCCAAGCATAGCTTCAAATCGGGCAATGCAATAAGGTCTACTAAGTTGGTTTAAAGAAGAAAGTGAACACTGACAGAAATATACTCAGAACGATTATTGTACCCTATTTTTCTTATCAGATGTTTGTAATCTGAATGCATAAGGCAGTGATTCTAAAAAGTATTATTACTGATAGAACAATTAAAATGAAATTTTAAAATTATATCCGTATTATTTATACATACAAAGTTTTTTTCCCCCAACGGCGTGAAATGAACTCAAATTGCATTCGTTCTAATGTGTTGAATGTTGACAACTTAACCACTCAGCCACGAGTCATTTTTATTTACCTAGTCTTCTTTAGGCATTTAAAGTTTTATTGTGCATCAGAGAATCTTAAACTACTCTTTTCAATTATTATAAGCGTCAACGCAAAAAGTAGCATCACTCTTGGTAAAAAGGACTCACAGTGTTAAAACAAAACACGAGCAATGCCTTATGTATTCGCTTTACTAACACAAATCGTACTTTACTCTATTATATTTTTCTCCGTGTACGTATAATTTTAGACAAGCAGAAAAGGTGAAATAATTTAGTGTCAATTTATTAATGATTTGACTGTCGGTTAATTAAAAGCCAAATGAATTGTGTGCAAATCAGCCGAAAACAGAAACAACAATGACGTACGATTCCGTTTTTAATGATTAGAGCATGGCTAATTTATAACTGATTCGCGACGACCAAGGCGAGTTGTATAGTATATTTGTGCGGCTTATCTGGGATCATTGCAATATTTATATTGCCTTTTGATAGTTATGATATTTTCACTGGTTGACAAAGATCGTGATTAATCATGAGGTATATTGTTTGTTTAAAATTGCAGAAAAATTTCAAGCAAAAGGACGACACTGATAGCTGTTAATTTGAACGAAATTAACATAATAATTGCATTATAATGCGGGATAAAATCAACGAAAATCGATTGGAAGATTGAAGGTGCAAAATTAAGATTGGGAATGGGGTTACAAATGAATATTGAGTGAAATGAAATGCAGGGTTGTGTGACACTACTCTTTCTGGTAAACGAGACGCAAAGTCAGCAAAGCAATGTGAAGTCGGACGGGAGAACTTTGGGGTATCGGGGAACGGGGGCTCGGCATTGTGATGCGCGGAGATCGGTCACACGATAAATCCGGTCAAGGACGTGTCCCGTGTTAAGTTCCCAAGCTTGCCATACTTACATTCGCATAATTCCCGCGTTGGCATTTTGTCCGACTTTGTGTCATTGCATCAGGTATCGTTCCGTCATCTTTGTCGCTGTATCAGGTTTTCAATTATTATCTGACTAGTTGTTTCCAGTCAAACATCGTAGGGGATATTTATTCGCAACAGGGATATCTCAAATGACTGTTTAAACAGTAGTCAAATAGGAATATAATTAATGTCGATTTCAACTTTATGTGTATACTCTCAGTAACACACAAGTTAGTCAGGCGTCTGAGTTTTCAACATCAGCTCAGGTTTTACGCAAATGTAACGTTTAACACGTTTAAATTCCGGGCCTATAAAACGAGCACATGACATTAATTTAGCTTTAACGACTAAAGCGTTAAACATGATAAGTATTTTCAAAATTGAACGGTTTAGAAAATTAATTTGAAAGATTAGTCTTCATAAAAAGTCAGCTCTGGCGCAATATTTCACCAGGACTAGTTTCAAGCTAGTAAATAACATAATCATTAAAGGTACTTTGGGTGGTCTAATGTGTTCCAATATTGTGCCAGTATCAGGATGGAAAATAAAGCAGTTATTTTTTATATAACTGAAATGAAGAAAAATTTATTTATCTCTAGCTACATTTTTAACGTATATATTTCATGACTTATATATTTTACTTTAATGCATACTATTTAATTTTAATTGTTTTGTACTTTCCTTCGCTTCTGCTTTTGTTGATAACCGAGTCTGAACCGATACGGGCCTGCATTTGTTTGCCAGAGTCTGACTGACAGTACAGTACCAGAATATGTCCAGTGGATCCACTCTGGTAAGCTCCTATACGATGATTACATAACGGTGTAGTTAAGTTAACGAGTATTGCTCTGAATATATCCCAATAGGAAATTGCCAGTAATGGAAAAATGGCCCAATTCTGGCCCTATACTGGATGCCAGACCATGGTAAACAATTCTGGGCCAATACCGATTCAGATATGGTTCTCTACAGTTCCGTTAGTCAACCGGAGTAAAACCAATTTTGGCAAAATTTAGGAAACAATGCTGGGCCAGCAAAGTCCCAGCTCTTGATTTTTTTACGAAAATTACTTACTTATAGAAAATGTAAACCAAAACTGGAATATTATTTTCCTTCAATTTTAATCAGCAGTTCAAAGATTTAAAGCTAAATATGGGTCAGAACTGTAGACAACCTATAATAAATACCAATTCAATGTAATAACGCAATTGCCACGTATTTTTTCGTTAACTTTGGTACAAATACATTTTGGTACATTTGAAGCAAATTTTACCTATTTATTTCCCATCTTTTTCATGGATTATATATAACTAGTGTTGTCTCTTGGTTATATGCAAAGTACGTGCCAATTTTTAATGACAAATCAAATAACAAGTACGGGCCCGTTTCACGCAAGCTACGTCCCTGGACTGGCACTGTAATTTCCTAGCAGATTTTTAGTGCAGAATGATAATTTATTATATTATACCTAATTTGTGTCAGAATTGGCAGAATTGTTAACTAGTATTGGCAGGATTATTAACCAGTACTGTCTTGTTATTGGCTGCCAGGTCTGGCCCAGCGTTATCAGTCCAGGACAGATTCTGTACTGGCACTGTACTGGCATGCGAATATTGCCAGTACTGGCCACTCTGGCACCAGTATTGTACCTTTTCTGGGCCGTTAGAACATATTGGGTACCTTAATATACTCAATTTCTTTCAAAACATATGTTAAAATTGTGAAGTTTTTATTTTTTTTTTATAAATTTCAAAAATTCCTTAAATTTTATAAAAGGAAAGCTAAATTTTAAAGACAATTTATATTTATCTCGTGTTTGAAGAGCTGATTACACGTCTGAAGTTGCAGCGAGTTACCAACTTATTAGACGTAAATCAATCTACTTGATTAATGAGAATGAGGAAGATATTGCTAGAAAGAAAGCGATTCAATGTATAAAAAATCCACCACGATGTAAACTAACGCATCCGCGCTAAATACAAATTTTAACTGAAAATAAATTATTCACTACCGAAAATCGTATTTATGAAGCTGTAGTGAAAATTACATCTTATTCCGTTCTAAAAATTAGTGGCCAGTTTGTTACGATATTTGCATACAGCGTTTTCCACAATTTTCCGAAATTCGCATCGATTTCAATAGCGATGTCAGCAAACTCCACCCCTTAATGTACATGTAGCAGAAGCAGTACGCGTATGAAATTATATACGCAGTTATCTTAATTGTTTTACACATATAAGAAGGGAGCGAAACTTATTGAAAATCATCATTTTCAGGAGTCTATGCGGATTTTACTAACGGAATAGGGTAACTTTGTTAGCAAAAGGTGCTACTGAGCAATAACAACTAACGAGCAATGCAATTTATGCTACAAAAAGCAGCAATATTCGAACCGTGGGATGTTTCGCGAAATGCAAGTATTTTCCTACGGTTTTCTTACATACGTTTTCATATATTTTCCTGCGCACTTTCCTGCGTAGTTTCCAGCGTCGGTTAAAAAAGAAATTCATAAGTTTTAATTACTTTACACTCTTCTTCTTGTTAAAAGTAGCAATATTTTCATATAATTCTGTCAGATTTCTATCTCTACGGTCTGAGAAATATGTTGATCATTTTTGTAGATTCAGTTAAAACTACCATCTATACTCAGAAAAAAAATATGCTTGCGTTAAGAAACCTGTACAAAGAAAATATTCTTAATAAGACTAACAGAAAATCTATTAAAAATAAGAATATTAAGTTATCATCTGTTGAATATTCTTAAATTAAAACTATTTTATTCTTTTCTCTAAGACAAATCCATTTAATATAAGTGGAAATAAGTCTTTATACACTGAGAAAAATGAAATAGTATATTTATCAATAAATTCTGGGTTATTGAACCTATATGTACTCTGTAGGTGTAACTGTAATAATTTATGGAAAAACTAAGTATATGTAATGCATACAGTTCTATAAACATAGAATACTATACAATGTGTATAGAAAAAATTCCCAAAAATTA